>JAYMFU010079856.1:0-62554 GCA_036784835.1 Phaeophila floridearum
ATGAAAGACGGCGAACGACTCGCCGCTGGTTCCGATGCTGGCTCTGACTTCGACGACATCGACGATGATGAATTGTTCGGTGACGACGATGACGATGATGGTTCCGACAACATCTAAAACAATAAGCCAGCCGGGGTCTGACCGCCCCGGCTGGTTCAACCGTTGGAGATTCAAATGACAGACACCTCCCAAGATAAACCACTGGTCCAACCAATCGCAGACGCCATCCAGCAGATGGAGGATGAAGCGTGCGATCTTGCCGTTGACGGTGACTTGGCCGGGTCCGAAGAATTGATGAAAGAAGTGGAAGAGCTGCGCGACCGGGAAGCCGTTGGCGAGCTGTTTCACTTCAATATGTAAGGCCACGGCCACCTTGACACTTGGCACCTCATTGTGCCAAATTAGGGTCACTGAGCTTCTGTCGGCTTGGTTTCTCCTGTCTCGGTGGCCCGTCCTTTAATTAGGGCGGGCCATTGACGTTTAACAGACTTGAAAAAGGAGATTCCCATGTCTGACGACCAAAGTGACAACACCTACCGGGTAACGGCGGATGAGCTCCGTCAGTTCATCGAACGGTGGGAACGGCTCGAAGCCGAAAAGAAAGACATTGCTGATCAGCAGAAAGAGGTCATGGCCGAAGCCAAAGGGCGCGGGTATGCTGTGAAAGTTCTGCGCAAAGTGATCGCTGTACGCAAGCGCGATGCGAACGATCTGGCCGAAGAGCAAGCTGTCTTCGAGATGTATTGTGAAGCACTGGGCCTTGAAGGCGCGGGATACATTTGATGGCACGCCGCAAGACCACAATCGACTTCGAAGGCCGCAGCTGCGCCGATCTGCCAAAGGTCGGAGCGTGGCGCTATGCGGAAGACGAGTCCACGGAGATCATCTGCCTTGCTTTCAAGACAGGCGATGGAGACACCGTGGCTTGGATTCCGCCTTGGGTGATCGAAGAGTTTGAGGTCGAGCTGGGCTACCACGAACACCCGGAAACCGGGCGGGTCTATCTGTTCACAGACGATCCGTCCGCGCTCTGGGAAGCCATTGAGAACGGGGACATCATTGAGGCCCACAACGCCTTCTTTGAGCGTGCTCTGTGGCGCAACATCATGACAAAGAAATACGATTGGCCGGACATCCCTGACGAAAGCTGGATGTGCTCTGCGGCCAAGGCTGCATCATATTCACTTCCACGCGGGCTGGATAAAGCGTGTGAAGTCGTCAAGGCCAATGTGACTAAGGACGAAGAAGGGTCGGCGATGATTCGTCGTCTGTGCAAACCTCGCAAGCCGTCCAAGACAGACCCTCGGATTTTCTTTGGCAGCAAAGAAGAATACACCCGCTTTATCCTATATTGTTGCGAAGACGTTGAGGCTGAGCATTCGTTCTCTGCCAAGCTGCCGGACATCATCCCGTTCGAGCAGCGCGTCTGGCAAGTTGACCAATCAATGAACGAACGTGGCGTGTACTGCGATCTGGAGATGGTGAACCACATCATGTCCATGATCTCTGAACAGATCACGGCCCTGACTGATGAGCTGCGCCAGCTGACGGACGGCGATGTCAACACAGTTGGGTCGCGTAAAGCGGCCAGGGAGTGGGTTGCAAACCAAGGGTATGAGCTGCCAAACACACAGGGTAAAACCCTCGACGACTTCTTGGCAGAGGATGGGATCGACCCTATCGTTCACCGGGTCGTCAAGATTGTGCGAATCGCCAACCGGACCTCGACAAAGAAATTCGACGCTATGGTACGCCGGGTCAATTTAGACAGCCGTATTCGCGACACCTCAATGTACCACGGTGCCAACACGGGCCGCTGGGCTGGTCGCGGCGTTCAGTTCCAAAACCTACCGCGCGGCATCGCTCTGATCATGGACATCGTTTGCGCAATGATCCTCAACAACGACCTTGAAGGCATCGCTGCTAATATCGAAGAAGAGGTAGCGGTTTGGCAGATGGTTGCCGATGGCTTGATCACGAAGAAAATGGCTGAGGACGTGGTGCAGTACACCAGCGCGGCCTCTGACCCTATGGAACTGTTTGCATCGGTTGTCCGTGGCGCTGTGTGCGCCCCAGAGGGCAAAGAACTGGTCGTGGCTGACTATAGCGCGATTGAAGCCCGGGGGGTGCTCTGGGCTGCGGGGGATCAACGTGCCCTCGACGTTTTTCGGCGCGGGGAGGACATCTACTGTGACATGGCATCGACCATCTTTGGCCGGACCATCACAAAGGCAGATGCGAAAGAACGTCAGGTTGGCAAAGCGATCATCCTTGCCTGTGGGTACAGCATGGGCGCGAACAAATTCTTGCAGACCTGCCGTATGCAGGGGATGCGATTCGAAATGGAGCTGATCAACCAGCTGGTCTCCCCGGCCAAGTATCGTGAAATCGAAGCCGCCATTGTGAAACTGCCTATGGTGTATTTCAAAGACGGCATCACAAAAGAAGACATGCCCGAATTGGTCATGGCGAAGTTTCTGGTTGACAGCTATCGGGCGAAATACAGCTTGGTTGTTGATTTCTGGAACGACTGTGAAGAAGCTGCGATGTGGGCCATTGAAGATCATATCGCGTGGAAGAACATCAAAGACCCCAAGAAGCGCAAGAAGAAGGTCTGGCGCAAGGCTGGCCCTGTGGGCTTCAAGGTCGTTGGCTCTTTCCTGTTTTGCAAATTGCCCAGCGGTCGCTGTCTCGCTTACGCCTATCCATCCCTGCGGATGGCAAAGACTTCATGGGGCGCAGACAAGATGACGATCCATTTCATGGGCGTCAACAGCATGACCAAAAAGTGGGGTCGTCAAACGACCTACGGGGGCAAGCTGGTCGAGAACGTCGTTCAGGCGATCTCGCGTGACATGATGGCTTACGCGATGGTGATCGTCGAAGACCACCCGACCTATGAGCTAGTGCTGACGGTTCACGATGAACTGGTCACAGAAGCCAATGAAGGCGAGGGCTCCGTGGAAGAGTTTGAAGCCTTGATTGTCCAGAAGCCTGACTGGGCTGATGGGTTCCCTATGTCAGCTGAGGGCTGGCGGGGAAAACGATACCGCAAATAAGGAGAATACAATGTGTAATAAATGGGATAACCGGTTCATGGACCTTGCTTCAACCGTTGCTAATTGGTCAAAAGACCCTAGCACGCAGGTTGGGTGTGTCATTGTGGGTCGTGATCGAAAAATCTTGGCAACTGGGTATAACGGGTTTGCGAAAGGTGTAGAAGATACAGTAGAGCGCCTCAATGACCGACCAGTGAAATACCAGCTTGTGCTCCATGCTGAGGCCAATGCGGTTTTGAATTCAACGTCTGACCTTAATGGTGCAACCGCGTTTGTGACGCACTCACCGTGTGCCCAATGCACAAGCGTTCTGGCACAAAAAGGGGTCGTTCGTATTGTGACCATGCCCACCCCGGCGGGACTTTTAGACCGTTTCAAAGAATCTTTCGACTTGGCTGATTCGATTCGTTCTGAGACTGGAATCGAATACAATATTCTGGAGAAAAATGATGCGTAAATCACAAGCCCGAGACAAAGTGAGCGATCTGCGCTGGTGGTGGGACCGCCTGTGGGAACGCCAGCCCCATGCAGTGATCCAAACCCAGCTCGAAGATGGCACTGAAATCCCACAGCTCATTCGCTGGTGGTTGGTTCCGCGCAACCGATTCCTCAATGTCTACTTGCACAAAGTCATTTGGGATGATGTGGACCGGGCGCTGCATGACCATCCTTGGTGGTCTTTCTCTGTTCTGCTCAAGGGCCGACTCGGCGAAGTGGACATCGACCCCAATTTTGAAGACCCATATGATGGCACATCGCTGGAGACTCCACTGCATGAGTATCCTGAACGAACCCGATATTTTCGACCCGGCCAGTTGAGGCTTCGCAAGCCTGACTACCTGCATCGCTTGGTTCTGCCGAACAAAAATGTTCCGGCATGGACGCTGTTCGTCACAGGACCGCGTGTCCGCCAGTGGGGCTTCTTGTGCGACAAGGGGTGGACGCTCTGGACGAAATTCGTTGAGCGCGGGGCCGATGGCAAAATGCGTGGCTGCGGGGAAGATAAATGACCCCCGCAGAAATCATCCCAGATTCCGAGATTGAACGCGTCCACGGGCACGCCAATTTTGGGGATCAAGACAAACGGTCTGTCGTTGATCTCGCACTGCTAAAAGCGGCGTGTGGATACCACAACGGCAGCACCGCTGCAAGCATCTTGGCGGATCACGGCTTGATTCGAAACAGCCGGGTGCGCGGCACTACCTCGCTAACCCAACGCGGACGGAAATATCTGTACGCTGCTTTTAAGGGCATGACCGCTTAATGCAATTCAAGTTTAAGACCCAGCCGTATCGACATCAAGCCCGTGAGTTTGATGACCACAAGAACTCCGTGGCACGGGCGCTCTTGTGGCAGATGCGGACTGGCAAAACCAAAGTGATGATCGACACAGCCGCGTACCAGTTCTGCCAAGGAACTGTCACCGGGGTGATCGTGCTTGCTCCGAACGGGGTCCACAACAACTGGATCAAACGTGAGCTGCCTGTGCATTGCTCTGTGCCCTACAAATTTCATGTCTATCGGGCCGCATCGTATAAGACAAAATGGCACGAAGCCGGGGTCAATGTTGTCTGCAATAAAGCCCAAGGCAATCTGAGTTTTCTCGCGATGAACTCCGAATCGATTCGGACGGAGAGTGCCCAGAAGGTGCTCAAGCAGTTCATCAAGGCCCATAAGGGCAAGGTGTTCCTGATTGTAGACGAAAGCCACGATTATCGAACCCCCGGATCGCGCCGCACCAAGGTCGCCCGGTCGCTCGCAAAGCACTGCGCTTTCCGCCGCATTCTTAGTGGTACGTCGGTCAGCAACACCCCCTTGGCCGCATGGTCACAGTTTGAGCTGTTAGAGCCTTGTGCTTTGGGTCATAAGACCTATGGTTCCTTCAAAGCGCACCACGCTGTTTATCGTATGTCTCGCACCAAAGGGGGCCGGCAGTTCGAACAGCTGGTTGACTATGCGAATCTTGATGAGCTGAAAGACAAAATCGGCCAATGGGCTTCCGTCGTGCTTCGCGAGGACTGTGACGACATGCCCGATCTGTCGGAGACGATCACTCCGTTCACGATGGCCGACAAGCAACGCAAGGTCTATGACAAACTGGTCAAGGATTACATTCTGGAAGACGCAGGGTTCGACGGCGGGGCTCGCATGTTGAAGCTCCAGCAGTTGTCACGCGGCTGGTACAAGGATGAATTCGGCGAGATCGTCAACGTCATCTCCGATGAACATAACCCCGCTTTGCAGGCGCTTGAGCGGGATGTGTCCAGTACGGACAAGAAAGTCATTATCTGGTGCCAGTTCCGTGAAGACATATCGAAAGTCGCGGGCTTGATGAAACGCATGGGGATCGACGCTGTGGAATACCACGGCGGTGTCAAACCTGCGGATCGTGAAAAGGCCATCGACAACTTCATGCGGTTCAAAAAGCATCGAGTCTTCATCGGCCAGCCGCAAGCTGGGGGCGTCGGCCTGAACCTTTCTGCTGCGGGGACCATCATCTGGTATTCGCACACCCAAGACCTCATCATTCGCGAGCAGGCGTCCGAACGGGCGACCCAAGTTGGCGGTGCAATTATTGACGTGATCGACTACGAATGTGATGATTCCGTGGACGGTTTAGTGCTCACTAGCCACAGAAACAAGCGTAACGTCGCAGACGATGTCGCTGGTCTCGGGCTCAAGTATACGCTCGAAATGGAAGCATTCATTTGACAAAGGAGAACCACATGAAATTAGTAGGATTGGTGGGCCGACTCGGCTCCGGCAAGACAACTGCTGCCGACTATCTTGAAGAGCAATACGGCTTCACCCGGGTGAAATTCGCCGATCCTCTGAAAGACATGCTGCGGGCCATCGGCCTGAGCGAAGATCACATTGAAGGTGATTTGAAAGAAGAACCCTGCGATCTGCTTATGGGGCAAACCCCCCGGCACGCGATGCAAACTCTGGGCACCGAATGGGGCCGCGAATGTATCAACCCGAACCTCTGGGTCCGTTTGTGGTTAGAACGCGCAGGGGCGAAGCAGCTGGTGATCTCAGATGACTGCCGCTTCCCGAATGAGATGGAGACGATTCGCAAGAACGGCGGTACGCTGATTCGGATCGTGCCGCAATTCCCCGGCTTCAAGGATGCTCCGGTCGCGCATGAAAGCGAACGCTATGCGATGGGGTGCGACGTGGACGCCGAAATCATCAACGACGGCTCAATCACCAAGATGTGTCAGGCTGTCTATAACGCGGTTTGGAGCTGATCATGGCAAGAGAAAATGTCCTTTGGAAGTGGTTGAAGCGCGGCGCACAGCAGCTGCCCGAGTTCCACATGGAGCGAGTCGAAAACGGTGTCGCCAGTGGCACGCCCGACGTTGACGGGTGTTGGACTTCTGACTGTTTCAAGCTCGAACTCAAACGCAGCCCTGACCGAAATGATGGCATGGTGCAGATCAAATTCCGTCCGCTCCAGCAACCGTGGCTCCGCAAGTTCTGGAAGTGCGGGGGTAACGGCTGGGTTCTGCTCGCGGTTGGAGAAGGACACAGCGTCAAGCGTTTCTTGATCAAGGGTTGTGACCTGACGGATGAGAACTTTCCGATCCATCGTCGCGATCAAGGCGCTGTTATCGTTGAGATTTCCTTGGAAGACTTGGAAGACTTGTCGGTTATCCCCGCCAACGCCACGCCTTTACAAGTGCTGTCCGCAGCATGTATGAAGGAATTCCTCTAAACTACCACATGTAGATTGAGAAGGCTTGCTGCGCTGCCTCCATGCAAGAGGCAGCGCATTTTTTGACAAATAAACAAGGAGCTCACGATGACTCATTTCGCCGCTCCCATCTCTGAGCAGATTTGGGACATGAAGTACCGTCACAAAGACGAAAACAAAAACCCTATTGATAATGATGTGACTGACACATGGCGACGGATCGCGAATCAACTCGCTGAGCCCGAAACCGACCAAGTTTATTGGGCGGATCAGTTCTATTCTGCTCTGGAAGATTTCAAGTACCTGCCCGCTGGCCGAATCACAGCTGGCTCCGGCACAGGGCGCGATGTGACGCTGTTCAACTGCTTCGTCATGGGCACCGTGCCGGACAGCATAGGGGGCATCTTTGAGATGCTGCGCGAAGCGGCGCTGACAATGCAACAAGGTGGGGGTATCGGATATGATTTCTCGACGATTCGCCCCAAAGGTGCTCTAGTCAAAGGCGTAGCCGCCGATGCCTCTGGCCCTCTGACCTTCATGGACTGCTGGGACTCGATGTGCCGCACTGTGATGTCTGCCGGATCGCGCCGGGGGGCCATGATGGCAACAATGCGCTGCGACCACCCTGACATCTTTGATTTCATCCACGCAAAGCACGACGCCGCCCGTTTGCGCATGTTCAACATGTCGGTGATGGTGACAGATGGCTTTATGGCCGCTGTGGAAGACGATGAGATGTGGGACTTGCAGTTCAAAGGTCAGTATTATCATTCCGTCCGTGCCCGCGATCTGTGGGACGCAATCATGCGCTCGACATACGCCAGCGCCGAACCCGGTGTCCTCTTCATTGACCGGATGAACCAGACGAACAACCTGCGCTATTGTGAGACCATCGCCAGCACGAATCCTTGCGGCGAACAGCCGTTGCCGCCCTATGGTGCTTGCCTTTTGGGGTCCATCAACCTATCTCGCCTGATCCTGCGTCCGTTCTCCGATAAGGCCAATTTGGACCACAAGGAACTTGACCGCCTTGTCCGGTTGGCTGTCCGCATGATGGACAACGTGGTTGATGTCAGCAAGTTCCCCCTGCCACAACAAGAAGCAGAAGCAAAAGCCAAGCGGCGAATCGGCCTCGGGGTCACTGGCTTGGCCGACGCGCTGGCGATGTGCAAAGCCCGGTACGGTTCCGCCCACGCTATCGCTCTGGTCGATTCGTGGATGAAACAGATTGACGAACTGGCCTATGACGCCTCTGTGGACCTCGCAATCGAAAAAGGGGCTTTCCCGCTCTTTGACGCGCGAGAAGTGTTGTCTGAGGGCACGCACGCTTCCACTCTGGACCCAGCTACCCGCTATCGCATCCAAGAGCACGGTTTGCGCAACGCTCTGCTGACCAGTGTGGCCCCCACGGGCACGATCAGCTTGTATGCGGGCAACGTGAGCTCGGGTGTTGAGCCTATCTTCGCCCATGCCTACACCCGCAAGGTGACAGCTGATGATGGCTCCAAGTTCGAAGAGGAAGTCGTGGACTATGCGGTCTCCATGTTCCGTGAGATGTTCCCAGGGGAACCGCTGCCAGACTATTTCGCATCAGCGCAAGAGCTGGGGCCAATGGATCACGTCCGCGTTCAGGCCGCTGCGCAACGCCATGTCGATTCCAGCATCTCCAAGACGGTCAACTGCCCTGAGAACATCCCGTTCGATGAGTTCTGTGACGTGTACTGGGCTGCGTGGGAAGCTGGCTGCAAAGGCTGCACCACATACCGCCCGAACGACATCACAGGCTCTGTGCTTGAGGTCTCAGACGGCCAAGGTGACGAAGGCGCTCAGGATGGCGGTGCGTGCATGTTCGACCCTGAAACGGGCGAGCGGACCTGCACTGGGTAAAAGAAAAGCCTTGCCGAATCAGATCGGCAAGGCTAACTTGAAACCGCAGGCATAAAGGGCTGATGCCGCACGAAGAGAAAAACTTCTGGATTTTTGTACCTGCTAGGGGCACGTCGTATAAATCGACCGTGCCCCTCTTTCGTTTATACCCAGCCCTTGCTGTCCCAGATTGTCTGGATCGCTCGCTTGCCGTTGGCATAGGTGATGATGTTGCTGTGTGACCAGCTAGAGGGGCCTGAATTGTAGCCTTGGTCCAAATCGCCCAGAACACCCGCGACGTACAAGCCGTCATAGATGCCCGCTGAGTGCTTGTCACCGATGTTGGCCTTGCGGCCCATCTTCTTCAAACCTGTGGGCGTGCCTCTGCTGCCGTTCGGCCCAAGGTGCCCGTGCATCCCGCCTTCAATCCCCCCTATGTTCGGAGAGATGATGTACGATTCGTCTTCCCGCAGGAACACGATCTCAGAGGAACACCCGGCTCGGCGCATGGCCCATTCAACGAGATGGAAGTCATGCTCACGATCCTTGACGGACTGGTAGCGGCGCAGCTGAGCTTCCAAGAAGAACAGAGCATTGGTCGGGTCGTGCCGATAGTCAGCTTCGTCGAGCCAACGGCCCACGGCGTTGTCGTGGTTGCTGTCCACAACGACCGATTCGCACCAGTCGCGGAATGAATCATCAAGGAAGATTTTCGACCGGGCCAGCTCAGCCTCAACGTCGTCTTTTCCGTCCAAGTGTTTTTCAAATTCCAGCAGCGCGTTGTCTCGGTCATGGTGGTTGCGAGCCCGGAAGTCTAGCGTATCGTGGAAGAACTGAACCCGGGGGCGCAGGGTGTCCAAGATGCCGCCTTTGCCCCAGCAGAGCTCACGCATCTGGTGGGATAGGTGGTCGCCGTGGATGTCTCCCCACGTGATCGCTTCGACGGTGTGCCCCGTGGTCACGATGCCATCAGCGGCCATCAAGTCCAGATCGCAGATCACGCCCGCGTTGTCGGCGTTCAGCTGCCGGACGAACCAGCGGCCTTCGTGATCGACGGAGACCAGCACAGCGCCGTACCCGTGGTGGAACTCAGCCTTGCGCCCCGCCTTGGTCGCGGTGTAGTTGCGCTGGGTCACAGTGCCTGTGGTGTAGTTGATCTTCGTTGGCTCATACTTGCCCGAGGCCACGCTTTCCATCGAGAACTTCGTGTGCGGGAAGATGCCGGATTTCCGCCCGGTGTAGGATTCAAAGCCGCTGAGCGGGCGATCCGCTGTTGGGCTGATCTGTTGTTCACCACTCCAGACCAATCCGGGGGCGATTTCAACGCTCTTATCGACGACGTATTGCATCGCGCGGCTGTCGTACCAAATGTCTTCGGAGCTTTGGCCCCCGTTGACAGCCATCTTCTGTGCCCACTTGCTGAAAGCGTTCTTGTTGTAGGTGAAGGTGCTGATGAACAGGTCTGCGTCATAGTGGGCTTTGAGGGCCAAAATGTTGTCCCACACTGCGTCATGAAGCGGCGTATTGTTCTGGATGCACGTCAGAATCATGTGACGCGCCTTACCCTTGGCCGGAAGGGGCAAAACGTCGCGGGTCATCGCGCCAATCTTGCCGCTGAACAATGGCTTAGGTTGGATGATTCCTTCGGCAACGTATAGGTCATATGCCTCAAGAGAACGTCGTAGAGATCGCCGGGAAATTCCTAGCTTCTCTGCGGTTGCGTCTTGCGTGCCGATATTATCATACGCCGCCTTGCGACGTAGAATTTCATCTAAATCAGGGGGCCTGCCGACTCTCACTTTTGTCATCATTTACCTATGTAAGTTTTGACCCCTAGCCACAGAGCACCAAGTAATCCAGTGCAGAACACCCCGACCACTGCTTTCATAGCCATGCCCTTAATGTTTTCACTCGAAACCCGCAAATCACGCGAGTAGTGTCTGTCTTTTTCGGATTCAGGGTGGTTGTACTCAGACACCATTTCACGGAGTTGAGCATTTAGCTTTTGGGCTTCCAGTACGTTGTCGCTGTCAATACCAAGGCGTTGCAGGGTTGAGGTTACAGCCCGCTCAACGACAGCGGCGACATCTTCTTGATTGCCCATAAGTTTTATTCTTCCGTTCTGAGGTCTCGCGCCAACTGTTCGTAGAACTCGATCAGTTCTTGTCCGCATCGATTCTTATGTAACTCAGAAGACCGCAGGTTTGCAAGTATTTCGACGACTTGAGCGGTCGTCCATTCACCCGGAGGTAGAGCAGTCTGGCGGGCGAAGCACTCTTTTAGGTGCGCCGGGATCGGTGGGAGGTCAGGAGCGACTGCGACCGGGGTTCTATTCAAGTCCCCGCAGGCGGTCAGCAATGTCAGAAGAGATGCAAACATTGCTGTTCGCGTCGAGGTCCGCATTGATATTCCGAATAATGTCATCAACTTGCCTTTCCAGCTCTACGTTAAGAGCAGCGGATTGTGCAGCTCGGGCCGATGCGTCTTGCAGCGCGGCGTTCAAAACCCCAATTTGACGGCGTAGTTCTACGTCAGTCGTCTGCACAACTTCGGTGCGAATTGACTGCTCGCCATTTGATTCGGCCCAATTATAGAACCAAACCACGGATAGCACCACCCCTATAGCGAGAGCGGCTTTTCGGGCGACGGGCGAACCGAATAAACGGCCCGCCCAGCCCAATGCGATAGAGGAAGAAAAGGCCATTATACAGTCTTTCCTGATTGATGGTCTTCTTTTCGCGCAACCAATAGCTTGTGCCCAAAGTAGGCCACAACGCCGCCAACGACGATCACGACAAGAAGTGGGTTGTCAGCAATAAAAGTTTGTACCCCTTGGAAGGGAGCTAAAGCGTCTTGCAGAGATTCGAACTGACCCGAGACAGATGTGATCTGATCCAAAACCCCCGTTGCATCAGCGACTTCGACAACTGCGGCACCCCCGGCAGTCACTCCCCCAACATTGCGGAGTGTGCGAGAGCCCGAGGCAATACGACTGCGCTCCGCTAATTCTGTGGTTGTGATTTCAGTTCGAGAAGTCGTTTCCAATTGAGGAGTCGCGGCATCCAAAGCTCGTTGAGTGACAGGGCCGACCACGCCATCCGCAGTTAACCCGTTTGCGAGCTGAAATGCCTGCACAGCACGTTTCGTGGCAGGGCCAAAATCTCCATCAGGGTTGACGTGGAACCCAAGTGCGCTGAGGCGGACTTGCAACGCACGGACTCGATCCGCGCGGCGGTCGCCCATGCGCAACGAATTGCCTCCACTGGAAGTGCCATTGCCCCCGAAGCGACGGTACGCTCGGAGCATTTGAGTGTCATAGGAGAACCGACGATAATTTGGGCCATTATACCCCCGGGCGAACCCTGCAAAATCAAGTCGCTGGAGTTCGTCCACGAGGCCAAAGCGCTCAATATACAAGACGATATGGTCAATCTGTCCTTCGATACTATGTGCAGCTTCCCACATTTCGAACACGTCGCGATACCCAAGACGTTCTGCGTGAGAGCCCATGACCTGCCCCGCCCCCATTGAAATCGACTTATAGGCGGCTTCGGGGTGAATCTCTTTTGCCCGTTCTAACAAAGCGTGGCGGTCGGCCATACTGCGAGGGTTCGGAATGCGTTGAGCCCGAGGGTCCGCAAGGCCTTGGCTGCGGGCGACGTTTTTCAGGTCGTCGGGCAAGAGACGCCAGAAATAGTGGCCTTCCCATCGAATCGTCACAAGCTCATCAGTGAACCCCGAACCTGCGCTCTCAACTTGCACGACTGCTTTGAGGGCATTTGGGTCGATGTTGAGGCGGGAAGCGTGCCCAGTAATATGTTGTTCCATTTCGGGGGTCATGACCGTGTTCCTTATTTCCAATTCCAAAAGATCACGGAGATCACCATGACCAAACGAGTCCATTTCCCCACTTTCTTTGCTTTCAAAGCCTCAGAAAATGCAGCGGCGGAAGTGACTCGGTCCCAATGCTCATCGTGCAGAGCATAATCATGCAAACACGCGGCCTTGAGAAACCGAGGGTCACTCGGGCTTAGAAGCCACCATAGCACAGAGGGGATCGACACATCAAACGGATACCCAGCGGGTACAGAAAGCCACATACCCGAGCCTTTCTTACCCATCTCCCACGAGACGGTTTTAGTAGACTGAAACCTTGGCCGGGACCACCAATTTGGGCGGGGTAGCGGAGTGTACCAATCAGATAACTGGGTAAATTCAGACATTGGCTTTGATCCTCGGCCATAGATAGACGATGAGTGTGAATGCAGCTGCGAATAGAAGCCACCCTAGAAGGATCGCATCAAGTTTTAGTATAACGTATTTGCCTTCCACCGCGACTTCTTCGGCGGGGGTCAGAGCTAAGGCTATCCCCCAGAGAACAAAACTGGAGTCCCAGATGCTGTCTCTTCCTTTCCATCCTTGTAAAATACACTCTATCCCGAGCACGTATGTAGCAAGTAAGGTCAGCCCTGTGTACGACCGAAGAGGCATTTCTTTGAAATACGCAAACCACAGAACGCATACCACTAACGAGAAAACTGCCCCAAGTGCAATATGGGACAGTTGATTCGTGGCAGCTTGGTATGGATCATTTTCAAAATCAGAGGGGGTCATCAAAACCGCCCAAAAGTTTGAGATTTTCCCCACGATTAGCCCCCTTTAAGCTGAGCCACAGCCGCGTTGATCTGAGTGCTGATCTCCAGCTCCATTGCATCTAGCGCTGCCCCAACATTTTCAATGGGCACTGACTCATCGGTAGCCCCAATCGCGCCAGCTTTAGCTTCGCGACGGATTTTTGACGCAAGGCCAATAAGACGCTTGAACGCGCGGCTTTTCGTCAGGATATCAACTGCCAAAGCTCGAAGATCACTCAAGTCAGAACCAACATCAAAAACCAAAGTTTCAAGATCATCCGGCGCGAAAGGGTCATCCTCAAGCACCTTAGTGACTTCGGCGGTCAGCGTCGTGTCATCAGCTTGCATAATGAACCGTGAAGCGTCCACTTTGGCAGGCCAAGTGTCACGTTCTTCGGTCGTTGCTTTGCCCGTCAATTCGGTCATAAACGAAGCGTGTAGCGTATCAATTTTCAATAGCGCGTTTGCCCGGTACTCGCTATGAGTGGGCAGTTCCAGCACAAGAATCATGGATTTCGTGTCTTCGTCGATTTCGTCGAAAGAAACGGCCATTTCGCGTAATGCGGTGGCTGCACGACGCTTATTGATTAAGGTCATTTCAACTTCCGACACCCCCGAAGCGTCCCCAGTAAATCCGGGCTCTTCGCAGACAATCATTTGATGCCCAAAGAACATCTTTACGGTCTGGCCGTCAAGGTCCAAGAGGTCATAGTCAATTTCATAAATTTTCATGTTTGTTGATCCTTAGAATGAGAACAGACGTGGGACGCCCGTAGATTGCTCGTCTTCATCACCGTTTTGGCCGTTTCCGCCGTACCCAGTTTGGAGGTATTGGCCCGTATCGGTCAAGATTCCAAGTGCAGCTTCGGACCCTAGACCAATAGCACATAAGTCAACGGCATTCAGACGCTCGTGTAGCCGTACGTACGTTAAGGCATTAGTGCGGTCTGCGTTTGTTCCGACCCCTAGTTGCCCGTTGCCGTTATACCCACAACACTTTACACGCCCATCGTCATACCGAATAAACAGAGATTGGTAAGATTGTCCTCCAATCGCAATGACCTGTTCAATTGTACTGTAGTTCGACCCCACAACTTCTCCAAACGTATTTTGGTCAGTTGTGGCACTACGCCCAAGGGCTCCCCGGCCATTGTACCCGGATGAATAGACTACGTTACCCGTTTTTCGGACATATGAGGACCCTTGATCCCCGCCCACTGCGATTACTTCCTCGTTATCGGTCCCAAGAGCTGTGATTTCTTGTGGGACATCGTATTGAGTAGTGTTTCCAGTGCCAAGTTGGCCGAAACCATTATACCCCCATGAGTATACTTTCCCATTTGTCAAACGGGCGAGCATAAACCCTTGCCACTGAGTTCCACTTGAGGTTCCGTTGTCCATTGACCCTGCAATGTGGTCAACATTTACACCCCCAAAAAAATTGTTCAAGGTTGGCACAGTACGTGAGGCTATGTCCCCGAGGCCGAGCTGCCCGTGGGCGTTGTGCCCCCATGTGTAAAGATCACCGCCAGTTGTGATAGCTGCGCTAAAACCGTATGTAGAACCAAACGCATAGATTTTCGCCCATGTCTGACCGATCCCGATTTGAGTAAATGCGTTCACCTGTGTAGTGTCTCCAGTCCCACATTGGCCGTAGGCATTATGTCCACATGTGTATAGGTCTCCGTTATCCGTCAACGCCAGCGCATGACAAGCGTTGTTATATTGTGAGTACCCAACCTGAATATCGACCACGTTTTTAGTATCAATGTCTCCCGATGTGACCTTAGTTGGGTAGGGAAGTTGAGTTGTGTTGTTCCGACCCAGTTCCCCAAAGTTGTTCCGGCCCCATGTGTGCATATCACCGTTCTCGAAGATGACCCAGTGATTGTACCCTGACGACACCCATTTAACAGGCTCCGAAGCAATGCTGTTCGGAAAAGAAACCATCACGGGGGCCTCACGGGTGTTTGCTTGCCAAGACCCTTGCCCAAGTTGGGAATAGCTGTTGTTCCCCCATGCCCGTAGAGTACGGTCTGCCATAATGACCCCACCCATACGGTAGGCCCCGCCCCCGGCTTTATTGCCAGAAATTCGAGCAACTTTTTGAGCATCTGGCAGCGGGAAGGACGCCGAGCTCAAATCCAAATTGGTCAGAAGGGACCCGTCCAAAGCAGGAAGTTTTCCGCCACCATTCAGTTGTACGACCTGATTGGCCGCTGTACCGACGTTGAGGGCCGCTGCGGTGCCGAGATGCGCCAAGGCCGAATCAGCCAACGAGAATGTGTTTGCATCAAAATCAAAGGTGCCTAACTCAATGTCATGGCTCCCATCAAACATATACAACCGCCCCCGTGAGGGGTTGTTCAGCTTGTCTACCCACAACATGCCTTGCTGCGCATAACTTGGCCGGGAGGACCCCTGATGGGTGCTGTGCAGCGCGTTCATGATCGCTTCGAGGTCCGAACCATCGCGTTGAGCGGGGTTGAACGATGTGAAGGTATGTTGGGTCATTCAAAAAGCCTCATTTCTGTGTCGAGGGGACTATACCCCATATCCGTATCCTTTAGCAACATAGTCAAACGTACACGCCACACCATCGCCATTCTCATCGACAAACTGCTGGAAGAATCCAGTCGATGTGATGTTTGTGGTTTGTGCAATAGCTTTTGGCGGCAGGCTTTGACCATTCACCGCGACAGCGGGGCGAGCGAGAAACGCGGGGTTGAAAGATACTTGGACCCCCGAGGCCGAGCAGGTTATGTCTTCCCCAGCGGCCACTCGATCTGGCACGTCAATTGTGATATTCAAAGCCCGGAGCAAAACGGAAACTCGTGCGCTCTTACTTTCGAACTGAACGCGGAACTGAAAGGCTCGGGCTTGATAATCCCCGACGAGGAAATCAGCCCAGTCAGCCCATGTTGGGTTCGAATCAGGGTCGTCTTGTGTTGTGCGAATCTGTAAGGTCATAGCCCATGTGCCATCGACGTTGCCAGCCCATTTGCCCAGACCCGTCCATGTTCCGAACTCAGACCATTTCAGCCCGAGGTCTACTCCCAAAGCGTCCATGTTCGCAGTTACACGGCTGCTCATGTTGGCACCAAGATCAGTTACAACATCTGAGGTGAAGGTCGCTGTCCCAGTGAAGTCGCCGACTTCGGCCCAAATCCCTGCACTCTCCCACGTCCCCCATGTTGACCACGGAGCCGTAGAGACCAATTGCACCACATCGTCTGTGCGGATCAACCCATCGCCCATGTCGCCTTCAAACAACGGGCCTAGTTGCACGTTTTCGACAGCATTGTACCCAAGCAGGGAAATGATCGTAGAATCGACTCCAGCTGCGTTTTCACTTGACTCACCAAAGGTGCTGATAGCTTTAATCAGATACCTGCCCGGGAGAGCAGGCACGGTGGCTGTGCGAGCGGGAACATCCGTCACCACGTCTACAGCTTCATTCCACCCGCCTGAACTGCCTGCGGGAAGGTGCTTGATGTGGTAGTGGGATACGACTGGGCCCGCGTCGGCCCATGTCAACTGTGCCTGATCCCCTAACACGCGGATGCGGAAATTCTCGACATCAGGAGGGGTTCGAACATCGCTTCCAATGTTAAACGAATGCTCTGTGAAAGACGACCACAGCCCACTTACACTCTTCGAAGCGATATGCACTTTGAGGGTGTTGTTCCCAATGTACTGCAATGGGATTTCAATTGACTTTTGGTCGGTATTGGCGATGTGTCTATACACCCCATCATTGTCGGTGAAAGCCACGCTAAACAGGTTCACTGCGGGGCTCTCATCTTGGTCCCAATTGACTTGGATTCGCACCGACGAAGGGAAGGCTACGACTTTCGCATCTGTTGTGATCGTGTGCGGGGGTGAGGGCACCGAAGTGTCCGCCAAAATATATGGGTCATCTTCAACCAAATTTTGTTGGCGTTCGACGTGTTCGTATTTGTCATTGCCCACATGCAAAATCGCCGTGATCTCGTAGATGTTGTCTTTCTTTTCCGAGTTTGAGACCACCCGAAATTGACGGGGGGCGACATCATCCGATGTAATGACCCACATTGCATTCGGCTCGGGGCGGTTCGATGAGTTCGTCACGTCCGAAGTATCAATGACTTTAATCCCGGTGCCCGAAGGGTTTTGGATCGTTCGAGTTTTTACATCACCGTTTCCGGCGACCCACGAAATTGAGTATTCCACCCCCGCTTCAAGGTCAATTGGAGAATCGAGAGTAAAACTGCCAGACCCCCCAAACGAAGAATCGACAATGCGACCCCCTAAGCGGATGCCGCTATACGCAGGGTCAGCCACGGAAATAATCTGACCGGGTCGTAGGTCCGCGTGGTCCAATGATGCTTGATATGACACCACTTCGGTTTCATTCTCTTCGGTGAAGAGAATCCATTCTGCGATACGAGTTGCTTGCCCAATAGAAGTACATCCAACCGCCGTCACATCTTTCTGGCGATGCCCGAATTTTTGGACAAGATCATCGCGTTGGACGATCTTAATCGCCGACTTACCAAATTGAGCAGGGTCGCTCCATGTCACCGCAACACTTGAATTTCGAGTTTTACGAGCAGTCCCGGAATACTCAAAAGACCCGCCGATCACGTTTGCAGGGGACACGAGTTTGACTGGAGAGCCCGGAGAGTCGAAGGTCGTCATCACGACACCCGCCCCCCAATACAACAGGCCTCGGAAGACTGAGGCGATGATGTCAAGAGCTTTCGCGGCTTCGACACGGGTACGCAGCACTCCGTTGAATGTGTACCGTGGCTCAGTTCCGCCTTTGCCATCAGGTACAAACCCATCGCAGTATTGCCCAATGGCATATAATCCGAATTTATCGACTTGAGACGCCGGGATTAGGTCTCCAACGCCGTAGCGAGTGTTGGTTTTTAGTGCGTAAAGAACCCAAGCAGGGTTGTTGTGCCACGCTTGTTTGAAAGTACCGTCCCAAATGCCCGTATATTCTCGGGTTTCTGGGTCATAGTTGGACGGGACATCTGAGATCAATCCTCGGTATTTATAAGTTCGCTGGGGGACCCGTTGACCAAACTGTTGCGCATCAACTTCTAACCCGATCAATGCAGAATCAGGGTATGTTAGTTGAGCATCGACCAGTGCAGTATACGAAGAAAAATATGTCTCATTGTTGATCGTCGATGAATCACTATCATCGGTGATCCGACGCAGGCGAACCGTCCAAGGGGCTCCATTTTCTGGTAACTCAACCCGTACTGCTCGCTCATACGCTGAGGTGGTTTTCCCAGAAATCACAACTTGGGTTTGCTCGACGAAATCGCCTGTCGCTGTTTTGATGTCAATCGCAACGGTCGCTGAGGACCCATGCAGGTCCCCACTGTCTGCATCGAGATTTGTCAGGCGTGGCACTTGTACTTTCACCCGCAGAGCGCTTGTATTTGGGTCAGAAACTGTTCGTGTGACTGGGCTATCCTGAGTGATTTGAGTATTGATGGCGACTTCGGTTTCCGCAGCCGCGAACCCCGGGATCACTTCTTGTTCCGGCAAACCAAAGCGTTCGTGAACGGAAACCCCGGAAAAATTGTACGTGCCATCTTCATTTTGCAGGGGGGTGTCATCGAAATAGACACCCTTGTGCCCCCCAACGACGCCAACGGTTGGGCCTTCTGAAATTAGGTCGATCAGGCGGGCTGTGGAACGCGACCGTAGGGTATTTGGGTCTTCAACCGGACTGCTCCCTGAGCCGCCCCCGCCTTTGCCTCCGCCTTTGTGGCCGATCACTTGGTTCATAGTGGCAGTTCCTCAGTCGCGATTCCTGTTGAAATAACAACAGAACCTGTGAAAATTTCTCCGATAGCGATAGGAACCGGGTTTCCTTGCTCCACAAGGTTCCCAGTTGCGTCGATCAAAAAGGATTCTTGTTGTTCTTCGGGGTCGCTCGTAGTGGTATCGGGAGTGAGCATTGATACAGCTCCGCCCACGGCTAATAGCCCGCCAACAAGAGCAATCGACCCAAATGATACAGAGACCCCCGCAGCGGTGAACGCTGTCGCTCCAAGGCCGAGAGACGCGCCCCCCGTGAAGAACGCCGCCCCTACAAGGACAACGCCTAGAATGATCTTACCGAGCCCGCTGGACTTTGAGCCACTTAGAACCGGGTCGACTCGAAGGCCAATAGCCCGTCCGAAAGACAGGCTGATTTCATTTTCATCAATCGCTGTTTTTGCGTCATGGTAGACTTTTGTGACGCGGTACATGCCCTCTTTTAACGCAGCCTCAAACCCGGGGATTTGATAGCACAAAGCACGTATTGCTTCTCCCGGGGAGTCTACACTAAGTTGAAACTGGGGGCCAAATTCCTTGCCCAACCGTCCTGTCAATTCGATTGTCTTCATGCCTCACCACTTTCGTTACAAAGTTGAACCAACGCGCAGCAGGCTCAACAACGCTCAGCTTGGATGGGTCATACCCATGCTTACCACACGTGTGATGGAGGATCAAGCCATTGCCAAGGTAGACCCCTGCATGATTTATCGCCTTCGAACGGATCGTTGCCATGAAGGCGTCCCCCGGCTGAATTTGATCAAGCGAAATTTCGTGGAACCCAGCTTCTTTGAACCCCTCAGCGTACAGATTTTCTCCTTCGTCCCACCACTCCCACGAACGTGGGTAGGAAGGCAGCGAAACTCCATGAACTTCATGATAGAAATCACGAACCAACTCATAGCAGTCAGTGACGCCATGCCGAAACCCTCGGCCAATCAGAGGCACACCAGAGGGCTTTGATTCATCGAACCACATGACTTCCCGGTGCCTATCACTAAAGCACGCGATACCCCAAGGGAGGGCGGTCGCCTTCTGCTGCTGCATGTCCATCCCTGATGGATAAAAAGGGCCATTCGGGTGCGAATGAAATACCGCCAGAGCGCCTTCGGGGATCGGGTTCATTTCAAATGAATTGGTCGGGTCTTTCGCAATGTTTTTACGGAATCGTACAATCCGATTTTTGTCAATGAACCCACAAATTTCCTGATCCTTGAACCGCTGGTGCATGGCTCTTCGTAGAATGCGATTGTCTGTTTTTGAACCGAACATATTTACTGCCTCACTCTTGCAATGCCCGGAAATGCCCGGGTTGGAAGTTTTCCGTTTGCTCCGAATCTCAGTTTGCAATCTGAGAGTTTTTTCCCGCACTTGTCAAGTGCCGAGGCAACTAACTCTCCTGATTCATCGTAAGTGGGGGCTTCGACATAAGGACAGCTGGCGTTGCTATAGTCAAAAGTTTCAGTGTCCGGGTCCCAGAGACGATATGTATGCGTGCAGGTCCCTCGAATACATTGGCGGCGTGGGATTTTCGCCCCCATTTGGTCCAGCACTGAGGACAGCTGCCACTCGACAAACACATTGTTTTGCCGCGTGCGCTGTTCGACATTGTAAATTTCAGCTGGAAACTGAGCCGTGGGGTCAGGGTCAGTGCCATTGTCAAGGAATTTCGCAAAAGTCCGTAGACGAATGAACCGTGACCCAACAACGTCCCCATATGTGTTGATAATAGCTGTTATCAAACCAGAGACATTTGCGATCCGCAGTTTAGGTTTAGGAAACGACCCTTTGCCATCCCACTTAAACCCAGTCGCTTCAATATCAATTGGTGTGTAAGTATGTCCGTCGAAAACGACAGGGGCATCCCCCACGTCCGGCTTTGTGGTGAACCGATAAATATCAGTCCCGCCCAAGGGTGTTGTGTCGAGGATGAACAGGGACACCAGCGCGTCCCCATCAAGGTTTTGGACTTCGCGACTGATAGTGCTCATTCGGGAACACTCGATAGAATACGAGCGGCAATCGCGGCATAGCAATACCGAGTGGAGGTTCCAGTATGAGATTCTGGGCGAACGGCGACTAAAATTTTCCCATCACTCGGAATACTAATCCCCCCTGACTGACTCCGTTGCACGTTTATCACTTGGGATTTGGAGCCGCTCATAGGGACATTACGAGACTCATGTAGAAGTGTCGTCCCCCCACTGGCCCCGGTCCCTTTTAGCCATACCTGCACGCTAATCTGTGAGAAATCGGCGAGGGAGTTCAATTCTGCTTCTACGGTGAAAGAAATGATTTTGTCTCCGGCTTTGACATACGCCCCTGAAACGTCACTATCTAAGGAGGCATTCGTCCCTGTGCCTGCCGAGGATGAGTAGTTTTCAGTAGAGACCCCATAACCTGGGTCCTGTGTTACCCATCGGCCATCGGGGTATAGATGATATCTCCCAGAAAAATCGAGTTGAAATAGACTTTTTGTTGTTCCGGCTGGGCCTTCGGGTCCTTGAACTTGCGAGGCTACAATTTCCGGGGTTGAATCGTCCGAAGTGATATAGATTTCCGCAGTTTCCGAGTTTACAGGCTTCACCAAATATACACTGTTTGGTACAGCATCGGCCACGGTCGGGGCCGCAGTAGTTTTGAAAAAGTTAATGCGTGACATGTACGGCTCCTATCACCAGTCGGTAGTGGCCCAATACAGGGCATCATCTTCGGCGGCTTCTTCTGTAAAGACACGCTTGATCGTGAACGTCAAGGATTTTGTACCATGACCCGGAAAAGTCTCATTGATTTTGCCTGTCTGTTTCCATTTCTTCGCTGTTGACTCTCCCGGCGGAGTCCACAGAAAATGTTCAGTGCCGCCCCGCGCTGTGATAAATGCGGAGATCGTATCGACAAGAGCTTCGGGGTAGTCTTTGAAAGATAAGCTCCAACTTTCCTCAACGTGGTTGAGGCCATCAGGGTTAGTCCCACTGTACCCATCGCCGAATTTAGCGGCAAGAACGCGGTGCTCTTGCAGCCTCTTTGACCCACGTCCCGGCGCGATGTCTGGGAATGTTAATGCCACCATCTTAGTTCACCCCTCGTGGGTTTGCGTATCCGCCATACCCCGATTCTTCCATCATAACTTCCAGCGCCACGGCTCGCATTGCTTCGCGGAACGCCTCGCCCATCTTCTCAGCATGTTCCTGATCTTGCTGTTCATCGCCCGATGATCCGTCCACTGAAACATTCACATCCCCGAAAGTTACAGACTTCTGGTTAGTGGATCGGTTCGAGACATTGCCCACTGGAACACTCATTGGTACAGCAACTGCTGATGCTGTGCCTACGAGGCCTCCCGCGCTAAATTTGGGCATAGCACCCATGTCCATCAGGGTCAAGTTATGCCCCGAATTGATACCTTCCAACAAATCACGATATTTGCTCGTTTGCTGTGCATTGATCACAAACTCGCCGTTTGACAGGTTAGCTGGAACAGAATCACTGGTCCCAGTCCCCGGCCCCATGACATACCCGCCATCACGGAAGTTCGCCGTGACCGCTTGGATGCTGGACACAATGTTTGCGGCCTCAGCTGCGACGGTCGCAGCGGCTCCGATATTGGCAGGGAATGGCAGAGACATCGCATTGGCGATACCCTGTTGAATTTTGATAATTGAATCAGCGATAGCGAACGCCTTAGACGCGGCGAACATCACTTTGTAGATGCCACTTTGCTCCCCAGCAAACGCCTTTGACATGTCAGCCAAGCTGCCGAACGTATCAGACGCAGACTTCAAAGCCCCACTGTTACGAGCGGCTTCCGTCGCGCGAATTTCACGGTTCATCTTCGCATTGATCGCAACCATACGCGAAGCAGCGTCTTGCTCCGTGATTAAACGTGTTTCCCATGCTTCGGCAACCGTGTTCAGCATCGACTGCTGATGGTCCCGCAGCTCTTGAATCTGAGCTTCGAAGAAGAACCGGGTCCCTTCGAGCTGAGAATCCAGATCGGCAAGCTCTTGCACGGTGGCGAGGTTCGCAACCTGCTCATTGAACTGGCCTTGGCTGATCGCACCTTCGGCGAGCAGCTGGTTCAGGGCAGTCATCTGAGTGACGTATTCGGCCAAGGGTGTTTGCAGCTCAGCAACGATGCTCTGCTTTTCCTTGGTGACTTCCGCGCTGTTGGCTTCAAGGCCGATCAGCTCGCGCAGCTGCTCAATGCTGCTGGCTTGGATGTTCACGTTGCGCTCAGCGAGATCGCCGCTTGTCTGACGGATCAGGTCAGCAGCAGACATAGCCTCGCGCTCTTCGCCGCGCAGAGCAGCGTTCTGCTCCAGCAAGCGGTTGTGCTCTTCCAGAGCCTCCATCTCTTTGCGACGGGCCGCACCGCCATTGCTTCCACCAGAGCCTGAATCATCGCCGATTGTGCCGACGGGGGTGCCCGCGCCGGAGTTCAGCGTTGTCAGAGCCCCAAGGGCTTCACGTGCTTCCCGTGCGCGGCGTTCAGCCTCGACTTGGGCAAGGTTGCTGTTGAACGCTTCCTCAGATCGACGAAGCGCGTCCGCAGCACGAACCTGCCCTCGGAGCGTGCCCCTTTCAAACGCTTCTCCAATACCAGCTGCCGCCCCTTCATACTCATTTTCGATGCGGGCTATAGACACTTTTTCAATGCTCAGTGAGTTAATTACGGCTTGCTGAAAGCCAACCTTAGTGATCGTATCCTTTGCTGCTTGTATTTGGGATTCAATACCCGATGTTAAATCCGGGGGATCAATATCAAATCCGGGTAGTGAGTTGAAGGCATCAACTAATTTAGCGAGCCCCAATTCGAACAATTCTAGCATTTTCCGAACTGCTTCTCGGGCCGCGTTTAGGACGACTGTAGGCAGGTTGTCCCAAATCTGCTCCAAAGTTTCCAATACATTGTTGAATGTGTCTGTTATGAAAGGGCCGATAGCATTGAACGCTTTGAAAAACTGAGTTGGGGCCTTGTTCCACAGATCAATAAGTTTGTTTAGCCCAGTTTCAAAATTATCAATCAAAGAGTTTGACGCCCGTATGGCTACATCTTTAATTATATCTGGGAAGTTTTCAAAAATGTATTTTATGGATTCGTTGAGCCCAACAAATGACCCAGTAGCATTTACGATGAAATTTTTAAGACTGACCCACATTGCCTCAATGGATTCACGCCAGTTGCCAGCCATCAGGCCCAGTGCCGGGAACAGGTTGGTGAAGAACCCGCCGAATGCTTCCCCGAGGAAACCCACGACCGGAGCCACGATGTCCCGAATCGTGCGAAACGCCGCGACGAACTCATCGCGCAACGTGGCAGTGCCACCAGTGACACCAGCAACCTTGTCCCCAAAGAGAAGAATGTACCCAATCGCGGCTACAATCACTAGGATCAAGGCAGTGAACGGGTTCGCCAAAAGCAGAACGAACAGAGCTTGCAGCCCAGCAATGGCCGCGCCTACGGCTGTCACTGCCAGCACAGTGCCCAGCACGAATGCCGCAGTGCCAACAACCTGTGTCAGCAGCTCAAAGTTGTCTGAGATAAACAGGACCACGTTGGCAACCGCAGCAGATACTGTCTGGAATTCCGAAGATTGGAACAGGGCCACGACCTTGTTGCGAAGCTGCTCGAAGGCGTCTTCGATTGTAGGAAGCGTTGTCCCGAACTCTTGATCCAATACCTCAAGCTGGGTCTGCAACGCAGTGATGACGCGCTCAGCGGTCAGTTCACCCTCAGCACCCAGTTCCCGAAGTGAGCCAATAACGATGTCAAAATCGAAGGAGCCATCATCGAGCCGGAACCCTTGGCCGAATGCTTCGGCAAGGTTGGCATCCCCGATCTCATTGAGACCATCTGCGATAGCTTGAGCAAGGCGCGGCGCTTGCTCCAACACGGAACGAAGTTCGTCCCCGCGAAGAGCACCCGCAGCGAGACCCTGTGAAAACTGGACCAGCGCGGCCTCAGCCTCAGCACTGGTGTTCCCGAAAATCTTAAATGCTTGGCTGACACCTGTGGTCAAGTCCAACAGCTCTTGCTGGCTCAGCCCGAGGGTCCGTGCGGACCGTTGCAAGCGGCTATACAGCTCAGCTGTAGGTTCGATCCCAGAGCGAGTGTCCCGGGCAACTTGATGGAGTTCAGCCATGACCCTATTTAGGTTGGCAGTATCTGTTGACACCAAGCGGATTTGGTTGGTAAGTCGGGTTGCGGTGTCAGAGAATCGCACAAACTCACGCGCAGCAATGCCGACCCCCAACCCGCCAAGACTGGCTTTTAGGAACCCAACTGCTGTTGCACTGGTACGGGCATCGTTCCCAATCCCGCCCACGTCCCTGCGCACGCGGCGAACGCCCCGTGTCTGGAAGATGATATTTACGCGCTCTGTTGCCATTATCGGTCAAGCCATTTCGATTGTTTTGTCAACTGTATCATTTTGGCCTTGGCCTTTTCAATGAAGTGACTGCCTTGTTGTGAGATTTCACCACTATTGAGGCGTTCGATTTGGCTCCAATTGTTGAAAATGGCAATGGGGCGATCTTTTGCGGGCTTCCAGAGCGCTAGAACCCGTCCGGCGTGAGCCTGTACCCCAGCGAGATTGCCTGTCTCGTTTATCCCGAGATGTTCCCCGGGGGCATACGCCGGAACGACGCCCCCGGGGGTTTGTACGGCTGCACTGATTCGCCAATTGGATCGGGCTTCCCCCGTATCCGCTGGGGTCCCAGCAGCAGCCACCAGAACTGTTTGCCCGACGATCATTTTGGTTCGCTTATCAACCTTGAGCTCAAACCGCTTGACGCGCTTTTCGAGTTTTGGTGCGAGCTGTGCAAATGTGTCGGCCACGTTCTACGATCCTGATTTCATCTTTTCACTGACGTGCTTCATAAACACGTTGTCCATTTCGTCGATGCAACCCATGATGAAAGGTTCAATTTCCAACAACCCCCGTTGCCTCAGCATTTCGAATGCTTTGTCGTAAGGGATAGGCCCAACGCCTGAGCTGGTATAGAGTCGGCAGGATGATAGTCGTAAGAAGATTCCGTAGATGGTGTTCTCCACCGCGTTGAGCTGCGGTGGGTTTGCAATCTTTTCTGGTATGGGATCGCCGCGTTGAATTGCGGCGATCATGATGAAGTCAGCGATGTCTCCCTGCTCCAACCCGAAGGTCAGAGCTTCGGCGAGTTTTTTACCGTGCCCTCGTCGGCCATGACAGCGCTTTCTGCGAACATGGAATAGTCACCTGCCACTTCGCGGATGCGAGCGAACAGACGCGGAACGGCCAAGATGATCTGTTTTGCCAGTTCCGGGTCAAAATCGACCACTTCGCCTTGCATGTTTTTCATGCCGCTCTTCCAGATGAAGTCGCCTTCTTTCTCATCAAAGCCATCCGCGACGTTCCAGTCCACGATGATGTGTTCGATGAACAACTGGGCCAACGCAGGAGTGATCGTCTTTTTGTCGTAGACTGCTGCGATCTCCGGATGTTTTTCCAGCTTCTTCAAAGTCGGCTGAAATGGAGCCATTTTCTTCATGAAAGCGGCCCAGTATTTACGGTTCTCTTCGCCCGCAAAACGAACGCGAACGCGCAAGCCGGGCTCTTCGACCCAAATACCTTCGTTTACATGGTCGGTGCTTGCCATGTACTCTTGATACGGATTTTGAGGTGTCGTCATTGGTGTCTCCTGACAGTTAGAATCAAAACAGGGCGACCCGAAAGCCGCCCTGCTCATAATGCTCGAAAGCTATGCAGTTGTCAATCAGCCCTCAGCAGCTGTCGGCAGGTACGGGAAGTACGCTGCTTGCAGTGTGGTGTTGAGATGTGGGTCTCGCGCACCGCCGATGCTGACAGGGATCGTCACTGGCGAATCTTTTTCGACTGCGAGACGACCTTCGCCCAAGGTCAAAAGAGGGAGGTCAAAGACCCAACCTGCGTTGCCCTTTGCCAAACAGAAGTCCATCGACACATCAGCGTTTGCCCGAATGGCATTGATAGATTCAATGTCAGCGAAGAAAGCAGTTACGTTGCCCTCAGCGACAAAATCGCCCACGTTCATGTCAAATGCGCCCAGTGTGCCAATTGCTTTCGCGGGGGACACATTGTTGTTCACAGTCAGACTGAACTCAGTTAGATAAGCCATCAGAGGCGTGCCCAGCGAGTCTTGCTTTGCTAGACGAATACGGGAGAAATCCGAAGACGTGTTGAACGCAGTGGCACTGGTTGCAATGTCCGGGAAAGTACCTGATTTGCGATTCGCCACTTCCACTGCTTCGGCGTCTGTGCCAATGAACGCAATGTCCGCATTCACTTTGTCCGCAGTCGCCATGTTCAGGGTAAACGTGTTCCCCACGCAACCTTTGACGTACTCGAAACCTGCCGAAGACAACGACCGTTCGAATTGATAACTGCGGCATTTAATCAGGGCAGGGTCGTTTTCATTGCGGATCAAATCACCAGCAAAAATACGCACCGATTTACCAGCGCCTGTCTCTGCGGTCATCGTATTCTGGGTTTTATCCAGTTCCAGACGGCTCACAGCCACAGAACGTACCCGAGCAAACCCATTGTTGTTCGCGTTGGCAAATTCATTCACGGAAGCATCACCGCCGATATAGACCCACGAGCCAGCGATCACCCCCAGAGTTGTGAAGTCATAAGTCGTGCTCACCAGTGCAGGGTAGGCACCTGATACGTCAACATCAAGATCACCAGACCCGCACTCCACCCCAACTTTGGAAGAGTAGGAGTTATTTGGGGCAGGGTTTTCAACAATTGACCCCGCGAAGTTTGCTCGCGTGGAAGAAGTGGTTGTTACCACTTTCAGCCCCTTGTTTGCGCTTTCATCAAACCCAGTCAGGAAGATCAAGTCCCCCGTTGCGATTCGAAGCATCGGGGTGGTGCCAAAATCGACCCCCGTTGACGCGACGGAGCCGCCATCCTTAAATGGTTGGGCACGCCAATCCGCGAAGAAGAAACCTTGCATCAAGTCAACGAAGTTGTCTTGTGTAAAGTCGATATTCGCACCAGCACTGGCATCAACATCGGTCACGACGCCTTTCTCACGTTGGCGTCCTGCTGTGATCGGAGTCCGAGCGATTGTCGTCACCTGAGCACCGAAATCACCATAACTGTTTGCTTCGAGGCTTTTCCATACTGGAGACCCCGGCAACGTACCGATAGCGCCGGACACTTCTTCCGTGTAGCGCAACCCGGTGAAGTTGCTGTCAATTTTGTTGCCGTTGCCAGCCATTATAGCACCTCATCATATTCAAAATCTGCGTAGACTGTCGCATGAGCCCAACGCTTCTGATTGTTTTCGTGTTCCCTGAGCCGAACAGAACGAAAAACGATGCCGCATCCGTCACCAAATCCACGTTTGCCCTCAAAGGGTCGCTTGCACACAGTACCAAGACGGTACTGCAATTTCAAGCCGATGTTGAGCGGGACAAAAATGTCAACCCCAATCATGCCTGTACGAGTGAAAACACGTCCTCCTGTTTCCCCCATTGACGCTTGATCCGAATCGTGATGCTTCACAAAAACTCGTAACCACGGTTCCAGCTCTGAGGGGGTAGTATCAACTTCGGGGAGATCACGTTTTCCGTCAAGGTTCGGCCATTCGATTTTTGGCTCTTCATCCAACCCTTCAATGCTGGCCCACCCGACGGACGAGTCCGACCAAGTGTTTTTGAAAGTCCGCAGCATGTGGGCGAAAGCCTCGTCATATTCATATGATTTCATCGCACAATCACCGTATACAAGATGCTCTGTTCCCCGGGCTCAAGAACGTCCACGGAGATCACTTGCGTCGGGTATCCTTTATCCATAATTTTACAGCTCGGCGTTATCGGAAACTCTGTGTCCGATGCGGCTAGATACATCTGTTTGTCCGTGATAAGAACTGTCGTGCCATCAACGTATTTTGATTCCACAGGAAAGATGACGGCCTTAGCCGTGAATTGTTCCGTGCCCGTTTGGGTCACGTCCCAAGGCTCAGCAGGGTCTGCGGCCACGACGGTCGATTTCGACACCGTGACTTCTCGACCTTTTTTGTTGATCAATCGTTGCGCCAACGTGATTGCACTGTCATACTGACCCATATTCTTACCCTCGACGAATTTGACGGTTTGAGATCACCAACCCGCGAACAATCAACAGTCTATCAGCTTTAGGGTATTTCGGCATCTGAAAAGCACTGGCGTTGGCGTAGCGTACTGATTCTTCAATCGGGCCGACGCTTTCACTTTTCGCAGCCACGGCTTGCCCTGTGGCATCGCGGTCGGGGGTTGGGTTCAAATCCGGGACAGACAAGGCGATGTTAGCGTATTCAGCTGTCGCCTGTTTAACAGCACGAGGGACCCCAGATACGAGCCATCCGTTTGAGTCTTTCGCACGGGATCGGGGCCAACCTGTGGTTTGGGATTGATAAGCGGGAGACCCTACGAAAGTAAATCGTTGATCCAGATAATCAGTTGCACGGACAATCGCTGCGTTAAGGAGGTCAATGTCGGTCGCAGAGAGGTCAAGGCCTCGATCTGCGTGGTGTGCAATGACAAACGCAGCGTCCACATAGGCATTAGCGCCTTCTACGTTACCGTGGTCGGTTTGAACTGTGAGTGCCATATGGTGTCCTTCAAATGAGTTGATCTGGGGCGAGGGAGACTGGTCATCTCTACGCTATGCTTTTATGCCAGTTCCCCGCCCCAAATTGCAAGGGCGATATAAGATCGGCCCTCGGGTCAACGCTTAGATGTTCTCGGAGCCATCGCCGTCCTGTTCGGAGGAAGTGTTTCCTTCTTCCCCACCGTCAGCGTCGTCATTTGATCCGCCGTCAGTGGTGTCACCCGATTCAGCCCCGTCCCCGGACGACTGAACGTCACCGTCCTCGGTGTCGGTCGTTTCAGCATTTTCAGTTACCTCTGCTTTTTTGGCAGCAGGCTTTTTGGCCGGGGTCTTCTTTTTGGCGGGAGCCTTCGCTGCGGGTTTGGATTCATCAGCAGCATCAGCACGCTTTGCGCCATACCCGTCCAAGATACGGCCCATTGCGGGCACCGAAGCCGCGTCGATGCTCATTTCAAGCACACCTTTTTTGAACTCGAATGTAGGGTGGCTGCGGGGGGTGAAGTCTTTGCCCTTATGAGGACCTTCCATCACATATTTCACTTTGGTCAAAGCCATTGGTGTCTCCTTGGCTGGGTTTCAATGATTCGTTGAGCTTGAAATACCACAACGACAAAGGGCAGTCTAGCGAACTAGACTGCCCTTTGCAATTTCAGTTAGGTTTTCACCTTAGTTGGTGATGCCTTCGGCAGCTGCCAGACCCTTTTCGGAGAACAGGGCCAGACCACAGTACCAACGAACACGGGTGATCGTTTCGTCTTTGGTCTCGCTTTCGCCGATTGGAACAACCTGCATACCAGCCGCATTTGCAGCGGTCAGGCCAGAGATACCAGTCTCGCGAGCACCTTCGTCGAGCGTACCAGCCATGATGGTCGTGGTGTCGGTCGAAGTACCCTTCGTCTGGTCAACAGGCAGGTAGTCGTTACGGAAGATCGGCACAGAGCTGTACGCGATGACTTCTTCGCCGGAAGGCAGCGTGAAGACTTCGTTGATCGACGCACCGCCCAGAGCACGAAGCAAGGTACGGTAAGCACGGCGCGGACGTTTGTTCATCTGAACATAATCCACCTGACCGTCTTTGTCTTCAACAAGGTCCATCAGTTCGTCGAGGATTTCAAAGCTCAACGCGGAACCGTTCGCGCCCGTGTCAACTTTTTGACCCGTCGCACACAGGCTCAGCAAACCTTCGAATTCATCGCTCGAACCTGTACCGGAGATCAGCTGACGCTGGTACTCGCGGCCAATGGCCTTCGCTTTGGACGCGATCTGAATCGCTTCCTGATCGTTGCCATCGCCGGAGCGAGTCGCTTGGATCAGGTTGTCCACTTCGGCGTCGCCGATAATTTTGGTCAGACCGACATTGATCTTGGTGAAAGTCGCGGCATCTTTGAAGTTGCCCGTTGACAGGTCAGTGCCGACGCCAGCAGCGCCTACGCCGCCCAGTGCGTTTTCACGGTTGTATTGCAGCGAGTTGCCGTCAAATGCGTCGAAGCCGAGCATCTGAAAGAACTGGTTCACTGTGATGACAGTTTCGATAACACCCGCAACGAGTTCGTCCTGTGCGAGGTTTGCCGATTCTGCGAGAGTTACGGAAGCCATGTTGTATCCTTTGTGTTTCTTCATGCGCGGCAACCCGCCGCAACGAAAATGGGGCACACCGAAGTGCGCCCCATAGAATTACCAAATAGCCAATCGCTAAGTCAAATCAGCGGCGACCCCGGCCTTTGAGGGAACCCAGACCAGCGGCGATTTTGCTGACTGGAGACTTGTCGCCATCAATGGCTTTGGTGTGTGTTTTACCAACGGGCTTGGGCGATGTCTGCACGCCGCCACCCGGGACGACCTCTGCTTCGAACATCACGCCGTAGGTTTTGTCGTCCTTCATGGACTTCACCAATTCACCAACAGTCATCGGATCGCCTTTGCCATTATAGCGAATCTCGCCATCTGCATCGACAACGCGGGCAACATAGTCACCATTTTCGAGCTGCTGAACTTTGGTGAAATCTTGAACGAAACGGGTCAGAAGCGCCGGGTTGCCTTTTTCAGCTGCGATGGCGTTGGACGCCTCGGAGTTGATCAGGTACTTTTCGAGCGATTTCTTCATGCCCCCGATCTCAGTGTCCTTGGCTTCCAGCGCGGAAGTGTGGGCACGGGTCATCTCAGATTTCTGAGCCGCGAGGCGTTCGCCAACGTCACCAGCCGCGCCAGCTTTTGTAGTCAGGCCTGTGATGAATGCGTTCACATCCTCTTCGCCAAACTCATCGCCATCGTATCCGGCAGAGCGCAGGGAATTTTCGAACACAGTGTTCTGCTGACGACGGGCTGCTGCCTCATCGCTGGAGCTTTTCTTGTTCTTGCGGGAATTGGTCAGGTTCGCAGTCAAGCCGTTGATGACTTCTGCAACGCCACGGCTGTTGTCAGTCAAAGCGAAACCATTGTCGCCCTCTTCAAACATGTGGTGGAAATTTGCTGGCACATTGTCAAGGTTTTCAGCGGGTGTCTCGGTGTCAAATACAAAATCAGGCATATAAGCCTCCATCTTAGAGTCGTGAAATCACTTCACGGGTCGCCGTCAGAGTCACTCTGGTCGGCCCAGACGGAATACCATGTGCGATCCTGCAAAAGCAAATCGCCGCTGACCTTGCAGGGTCAACGGCGATGCAGAAAAAGATCACCTCCTTTTCGCGGAGCGGCACAATGCTCACAGGAAGCGTATCAAATCATGTCGCCTCCTTCAAGCCCTAAATCGTCTTCGTCACCATTTGCTGCGCCCCCGCCCTGCACCGGATTTTTAGGGTTGGCTGGGTCAGGTTTCGCAGGTTCATGTTGCATGTGAGGTGGCGCAGGCAACTTTTCATTCTTGAGCAGCACCAGATCATCTTCGACGCTGAAATCTTCGTGCAGCACGCCGCGCCGCTTGAGCTCTGCGATGAAGGCAGAGTGGCTGATCTCGCCGTCTTTCCGGGCCGTGACCAATGTTTGAAGGTCAACGATCTCAGTTTCGCTGAGCGAGAAATCAGTGTTCACGCGAACCGTGCCCCCTGTTTCATTGCCCGACATTTCCGCAGTGAGAAGCAGAGCTTGCTCCAGTGCATCAATGAAGCTGAACGTCATGCTCTTGAGCCCCGAGGTCGTCGAGTTCTCATCCATCGACCGCGCCGTCGCTGTTTCCCGATCCGGGCGTGGCGTTAGAAGCTGGGCACCGTAAAGGGCCATCTGCTTTTCGAGGTCTTGCATGTCGTTCCGGCCCGCAGCGATTGCCGCACCGGAATGCTCGACGTAATAGAATCGACCTTGAGGGTCATCAGCCAGCAGGAGTCCATGCGGACCCACGATGGTCTTTTCGTTCTCATAGTCAGATACACCTGATCCGGCCAACATAGGGAATCGTGAGACAGTCAGGATTGACCGCTGATCGCTACCAGATTGCCAGTGCGTCACGTTCAGATACGCGAGGTCCAGCAACGGCGGTTTTGATTCCATGAAGCCTGTCCGGTTCGTGTAGAACGTCACCAACGCGATCTTTTTCAGATCGGTCATAGTGGCGGGCTCAACAAGTTCCCAAACGCTGCCAGTGGATTGCTGGCGCTTCGTCTTTTTGTAACGGCGGGTTTCGACGCGGAAATCATCTGGGTCGTTCGCACCAACAAGGTCCACCAAGTCCATGACGCGGACGAAGACCTCTTCTTTTTCCTCAAAGCCATCACGAACCGTTTCGTGCTCGAAGAACCGGATGTGCGTCAGGGTTTCGAGCCCCCGGATGCGGATCGCCTCAGCGGCAATCAGGTTCTCAGGCTTGATGTGGACCCAATAGGGCCGAATGTTGTGCTTACGTTGATCTGCGAGCGTTTTGATTTCGCCGCCCGGGTCAGCAGGAGTTTCCACCAGAACGTGACTGAACCCTTTCGCCAGAGCTTCGCGGAACCAGAGCTTCGCAAAGTGATCAAGGTTATTGCCTTGCATGTCGATGTCCTCAGCGAACTCGACAAGCGGAGCCGGCACATCCTCCATGAGTTGGACGGGCTCGCCAAATGGCTTCCCAGTCAGAAAGTCGAGTGTCAATTCTGTGATGTTCAGGAAGACACTGGTGTCGAGCCGTTCGTCGTATACGTCGTCTGGTTCGTGCATGTGCTTCGGCAGGAGTGATTCCCCAGCTTCGCGCATCGTCTCAGTGCCACCGAGAACGTCTTCGATCATGCCCCAACGGCCCGCCATCTTTGGGTAAAAGAGGGATGGTGTGCTGGGATCGTCCTTTTTGGTGGTCTTTGCCATTTGCGATTCCTACTTTTTCTCGGACACTATGCCATAATGCCCGGGCGGATGTCTAGGGTGGGCCTGATCAGGATCAGAATGTGCCCCGTGTCAAGCCCTTCTTGACCCGACGAATTCGATAGCGCAGTTCATCGGCGAGGTGATCTTCTGAATCGGTGTTGATGTCATCTGGGTCTTTATCGGCCCGAGGAAGACTTGGCACCAGCTCTTGGAAGAATCGGCATCGGTCGAAGACGAACAGCCCCGGCAGCTCACGCGGAAGCCCATCTTCACGGGGCAGCGCGTGCTTGAATCGGTTGCGGATCATGTCCCAGCCGCGCTGACGCGAGAAGGCACCTTTGTCAGCTTTGGTGAACCGGATTTTGAACTTCTTGTACTCATCGTGCATCGTTGGACCACGATCTCGCGCGAAGACGTTGTGGTCAGCAGGTCCGGCCAAGCAACGGTCATGGATTCCCAATTCCTGCTCTTTGGCCTGCGCGGTCGATGCGAAATCTGTGGCGGTCAGGTTGAGGCCTTCGTTCGCCTTGCCTGTGGTGCCGTACCACTCCCCGATTCGGAACACGTCGCCGCGCACGGTGCCATAATACTTGCCAGTCTCGGGGCACACGTAGGGCGTGCCATCGCTTTCCGCGTACCAGCCCAGTGAGAACGGTTTGGAACCACCCCAGTCAAATGCCCGGTCGATCCGCCAGCTGAGGGGGATTTCGAACGCAGGGACGACGTGGTGCTTTTCGTTGTAGACATCACTGAACATACCGCCAGAGATCACGTCCCACGAACCTTCAACCCACGCTTTCAGCTCCTGCTCATTGCGGGCTGATTCGCGCAGCGTGTTGATGTAATCGGGGTCTTGCTCCAGAAGGATTTTGTTCTCGGACAGCGTGCCGTGGATGTAGAGCCGAGGCTTCGACGCATAGGACTTTCCAGTCTTCGCATCGACGGTGCCCTGCTCATCTTGGAACACTTGGAACATCATGGCGGGCAGACGGAAACGACGCTTCACCCATGTGTGGCCTGCGCCATACGGGTTGGTCGTGGCCCGGTACATCCGAGGCATATCCTTGTGAGGGCTTGAAGAACGGCAGCAGGACATCATGCGACGGTAGCAGGCGTCGTCAGCCCACGTTGTCAGCTCTTCCCAGCCGATGAATGGGTATTCGTGGCCGTGATAAGACCAATAGTCATCAGGCACGCGCATATGAGCGAAATAAAGCTGCTCGCCCGTGGCGAACGTCCAGCAGTTCTTGGATTCATTGTATTCCGCTCCTTTGAAGAGCGTCTTGAACCAACGCTTCGACTTGTTGATGATGTCTTTGAGTTCGGGATAGGTGCGACGGAAGATGATGCCGCGCCAGTGCGCCCCATACCCTTTGCCAACGTGCATCGCGAACGACATCAGCAGCGCATCGGTTTTACCCGGGCCGCGTGTCCCTCCATAGAGCACTTCGAAAACAGGGCTTGACGCCAAAAAGATTTCTTGCGATCCGGCTTGGGGAACCCAACCCGGCGTGGCCTTCTTGCCACCCCGCAACGGTAAGAGATTTGCTACGTCTTCTGTCATTTCACTTTATGGTGGTAACGGTAACACGCGCGGCAGTGGTTGCGGCCCCAAGGCCAGAACAAAAAATCCATCGTGGCCCGAAACGCTGCCCATCTCCAATCTGATTCGTGTTTCTCATACGCGCGACTGCAAAAGCTCTGACTGCAATCGGTAAAAATGCAGTCGTGCAGGAAATGCGATAGGCTCGCCTTATCCTTCATCCCCATCATCGTCATCGCGTTCCTTCTGTCGATGGGCGCTCAGCATGTTGCGGAAGCCCTCAAGATCAGGCGTGGCCGGGGCGATCAGAACGGCAGTGCCTTCGATCTCAACCTTCGACTTCTCGCCGTATGTTTCGCTCATCTGCGATTTCAGGTACAGCTCAAGCAGCTTGTCGCTGAACTTGGCTTCCATCAATGGCTTGCTTTCGCCGGACTCTTCGTCAATGATCATGACGATTTTGCCGCCGTGAATAACTGGCGAGCGAAGGCCTACGACACCGCGATCCCACAGTGCGTTTTCTGCTTCGCCCTTGCCGATCTGTTGTGCAACTTCGACCTCACGGGCAAAATGCTCATCGTCTTCCAGAGCTTTGTGCAGCTCAATAGGTTTGATCCCTGCGGCGCGAGCGGCAGAGTTGAGGACTGGCTTTTCAGTCAGAGCTTCAAGGATCACTTCCTTGATCTCATCCATGAGGGGTTCTTGTGTCATGCGGCAAGGATAGCTTACCGCATGACAGTTTTGCAAGTTAGACTTGATCGTCGCTCGACACAGCGTCAACGACGACGTGTTTGTCTTCATCGACTTCGAGATACCGACGCTGAAACATGTTCATGTCGATCTGCTTTTTGGCGTCTCGCAGGCCCGCGATTGCAGCGTTTGCAACTTTGTAATCGTCGAAGTTGTCGCCGTATTCGCGGTTCATTTTGTCTGCGATGGCGCAGGCCACCAGAGCAATCGCCCGCTCTTCGCCGCCTTGGAATTGCACCATCGCTTGATACTCAGTATCGCGGCGCTGTGCCGCCCCGGGCTTGGCCTTCGAATAGATCGTAAGCCGGACCTGCGCCGGGGGCGTCATCAAGGCAACGCGCACCGTGCCCGCCACGGGCACGAAGGGGGACAGCGCCAATTTGTCCTTTGTGGACATAGGCTTATTCGGCTGCATCAGCTTCCCCTTTGGGCTTGCGCTTCTTCGGTGCGGGTTTCGGTTTGGGCTCATCGAACGTCATGTCAGCGACGGAGACCTCTTTCTGCACCTCTGGGTCATCTGCACAGGCGTACAGGTAGCCTTCAATGGTGAAGAAGTTTTCAACGTCGTCGAAGTCGAACAGATAGCCCGTGACATCCCCCATGAACACACCAGTGGGTTCGTGCCAGATCGGCTTCCCAATGTGGTTGGCGATGCCATCAATGGCAACGGCGGCTTCGGCAGTGAATGCCTCCATCCGTGTGTCGAATGCCTCCTTCGCACGCACCAGAGCGGTGTGCGCGGCGAGTGATTCGTCCGTGGGTTCGTATTTCTTCATGTGGCCTCCTTGGGCGGTTGGTATTCCGAACACCGCGTCGAGCGGTCTGCTATTGCCAGCAGACCGCCTTCGGCGTCGGGTTTGAAGGTCCGCGTCCACGCAAGCGCGTCAGCTCGAACCTTGTCTGTGATGAGTCGATCACACCCAGAGTTGGTGCAATCTGACCCACAGAATTCGCGGTCGCGGAAACACAACATATCAGCTATGCGCCTCTTCTGCATCTTCCCAGCCCCGGTCGTAGACCCGCTGGAATGCTTCGGAAATTTCCTGCTCCATCGCCTCAATGGTGTAGTAAGGCTTGGACAGATGGCCGTCTGTGGCAGTGTAGATGACCCGAGACATCCGGTCTTCGAAGCCTTCGATCACCTTGGCGTTGTGCTGCGCCCAATACAGGCGCTCGAACCAATACAAGAAGCCGCGCACCCGGGGGTGTGAGATTTCCAGATTGATCATGAAGATGCCCAGATTGAATCGGACCTTCGCTGCCATTCTTCTCGGGTCAAATTTGATCATGCCAATAAGGCCTTCCACGATTCGGGGAAATGCTGAGAAGCAGCCAGAGCGATAGGCTCAGCGACTTTCAGGTTTTCCAGTTGTGCGTGCGAATCAAGTCGCAGCTTACAGATGCGAGCGAACGCCATGACCGAACCCGACCAAATCCACTCCGTCATCATGCTCTGAGGCAATACCATGCGAGCCATCTCGGGTGCAACACCGCGATCCAGCATTTCGGTATAGACGTGCAGCGCCGCTTGGCACAGCTTCGAGTGATTCATCAGGACCAGACGGTGCTCTGTGTCGTCTTGGTACAGCTGCCGGGTCTGCCCGGGCACCCACGACCCCCCAAATGGCACCATCTCTTGGGTCGAGCCCTGCTTGATGCTGCCTTCGGGTTTCCCACGCCAGCCGTCCGGCATATAGAACTCGGGCTCATCGCTCACATAGCGGCGCGACACTTCGTTCCAAGCCAGACCCACCTGATGCTTACCCAACTGGCGAGCGAGAAAGATTGGGGCTTTGATGCGGAACGACATGAAGGCGTGCGCGAACGGCGACCAGTGGTCATGCTTTGCCAGATAGGCGACCAGCTTTTTGTCATCATCACTGAGCACTGACGCCGAATAGGGTTCTGATGCCATCTCGCCCCCTTCGTATGTGTCTTGCTCGACGAACGCCGATTCCTTGTGGAAGCTGACGCGGGCTGCGTTGACCACGGACAGATCACTGCCCATATGGTCAACCAGCTCAACAGAAATTTCTGCTGCGGTCGTCATTATGCGAGACCCATGCTGCGAAGGCTGCGAACGCGGCGACCTTTGGTTGCGTGCATGGTGACGATCACATCGCGGGCCAGCTTGCGCGTGCCATCAATGAAGCCCAGGCGGTACTGGGTGCTGAGGGTCCGGCCAAATGCCTCGCCTTTTGCGATTTTGCGCGGGACCGTGCCGCCCTTTGTCATGCGGTGTTTCTTTTCACATTCGAGTTTGTATCCCATGATTTTCTCCTATCGTTGGGTTTGTGTTGTGTCCCCTTTGTGGGGGATAGATAGTGGTCTGTCAACCAGAAAATTCAATAATCTGGAACAAATGCCCCGCAGTCTCTGCACTTCGTGCCCGGAGGGTCCATTTGGCGGAATGTGTTTGCGTGGGGGCACTCTGGCTCTGGTGGGTCGAACAGGACCGGGATGTCATACTTCACGGAGGTCTTGTCGAACTTCTCAGGCACGGCCTCTTCCAATGAGATGTCCAGCTCCATCGCGATCAGATTGAGACAGATGACCCCATCACCCAGCTCTTCTTTCACATGAGCCAGTAAGCCGGGGAGTTCTTCGGGCTTGGTGCCTGCGACCCCACGTCTGATTCGCTCGATCTTCTTGAGCACGTTGCACAGTTCGCCTATCTCGCCAGCCCACGGAATGCGAGATCTCCTTCGACCTCTTCGGCCCCCGGCCATGCGTCCTGACGTTCTTTGTTCTTCTTTCTGAGCTCTGCCAGCATCGTTGTCTTCTTACGACATGTATTTCCAGCGCAGGAGGAATTCACCCGTCACGCGCTCTGTTTGGAGCTCTTCCCCGACGATCTGGGGCGCTCCGGTTGCAGGATCAGTCACGTACCGGAAGCCCCAGCCCTTGGCTGTGTTCACTTCGGTCCATTGATCCTGTGATTCCGCACCGTCCAGATAGACGATGAGGACGTGATTGGGCGGGGTGATCACTTGCCCCGCGATGGCATGGGTAGGCACTTCGGCAAGCATTACGCTGCATCTCCTTGTGTTTCGAGGAAGTATTGCACCAGCCGTTCAGCTGAGGGCAGCATGAACGATGGCACAATCTCGGACAGGTTTTGAAGGAGCTCCATCGCGATGTCGATCAGGTCTTCTTCGGCATAGGCCCAAATGGGCTGGCCTTCGACCACTTGATCCACATACATCACCCCTGGATCGACGGACACGATCTGCTTGAAAATGGCGTGGACGCCGGGGTGGACATTTGAGGTTTTCGACACTTCGATTCTCCTTTGTTGATGCAGCGACCCTACCTCACTGTGAGGGGATACACAAGGCTATGTGACAGCCAAAAGACATTGCTTGTGCATTGGCACAGCGACAATGGAAACTTCAACCAATTCGACGCGAAGAAGTTTCCGACCGCCGTTTCGAAGGTTTTCGCTCTTCTCAGTCCGATACCCGATAGACAGGCCGGACACCATGCGGTTTTCTACCTTGTGGATCGTTTCCTCATGTAGCAGCACCCCTTCGACCCAAAGCCCGAGTTCGCGTTCTTCTACGACACCCCAACGCCCAGTTGGGGTATTAGGGTCATGGTTCCACAGCATGACAGGGTGGAACGCCTCCAGTGACTGTTTGAACGCGCCCTTTTCCACCATATCTGCATCGCTATCAAAGGTGCCGAACATGGACGCATACCCTTCGATTTTGAGTTCTCTCATGAGACAGCTTCCTTCCGTTGCGCTCGGTAGAACCGAAACGTGTTGTTTCTAGCACGGCGATCTTGAGAGATGTGGGCGTGCAGCATTTTCAATTCGCTACGCCAGTGATTTAGAAGTGTCGCCTTCTGCGGGGCATCATCGGGCAGAGCTTCGGCGCGTGCAACGCCTGCCTTAGCCGCATCAATATCAGATTGCATCTTCGTCGATCTCATAGCCAAAGTCTTCCGGGTCCAGCCCATACTGCTCACATTCGGCGAGCGTCGGGTGGATGCCATAGTCCAGCGGGTTCAGATCATAGTTGACGCATTCGTCAAGCGTGATCTCTTCGGCGGTATAGAACCCATTGGACTGAACTTCGTCCATCCACATGTCATATGCGTGTTTTGCGGCGTCTTCGGCAGTATCTGCCTCAACAACCTCGACATTGGTGCCATATCCGGTGTCCCATTTAGCGATAAACTGTGCCATTTTGCGTCTCCTATCTAACGGAGATTCTCTGTCTGTAAGTTCAATCTATCCCCTGATCCGGCCAAGGTCAAGCCTTTTTTCGGGGTCCTGGCCTCTTTTCCGGGTTTTTGGGGCCATTTTCAGCTTATTTTCTGTTTTTCTGGGGAAAATCAAGGCCTTATAGGGGCCATATCGGCATATTGGGCATACACCCCCTCTATACATATTGACTTATCCCCATATCGGGATTTTTGGGAATTTTTCTGGCCGAAGCGTGCGTTTTACGGGGGCGGAGCGCAGACTGATTCGGGCCTAATGGGGGGTTGCACCCCAGTTGTCAAGCGATTCGTTCTGTCCCAGTGGAATTAAATCGCTTGACAAATGATTCTTGTTGACATTGATCAGAGAATCGATCCTTTCATTACTTCAAATGATTCGTTTGCAGTGACGATTGCCTCTTGCAACAGTTCGTTTGCCACGTCTGTCAGATAGCTGTTATCACTGCCCGGATAGTTGCACTCTATGCCCCCTAGGGAAGCAGCAGAGACCAGAGTCCATGACTGGCCGTCAACTGTGTCAACGTCTAGCACAATGCCACAATATGACCATTCGTCATTGTCCCAAGCAGCTATGATTGATTCGTTTTCTTCACCATGTTCAGGATCAGACGTGTCGAAGCAGCACCCGGGCGCGTCATAATCGCGCGGCGAACTGTCATGATCATGCACCGCCCGGGCAGTGATTCGAAATGGGCCTTCCTCTGTCTCGATTGTGTCATTGATGCAGACGAATTTGTCAAATGATTGTGTAAACATTGCCTTAGCTCCTTAGTGGGTGTGTCTGTTTATAGTTATGCTTTATCCCCTCTGATTCGTCAAGCACTAATCGCCGATTGATATGCAGCAGGGGCAGGCGCAACAGAGCACGAGTCCGGCGTGCCTTGCCATGCCCCATATAGAGCCACCAGAGCGCACAGAATGAGCACCAGCACCACGCCCCGCACCACAGTAGCCACAAGCCACGCGACCACATGAACGGGCCACATAAAGAAGGCAGACACGGGCACAATATAGTTGCGAGTCGTGGTGTCTGTTGTGTCTGTCATATCTTGCGCCTTGTCTGTTGTTTCGCCCTTGATGAATCGCCCGTTTGCGTCTCTAGCTTGCATAATACCACGTCTCCCCTTGCTCATCGCATGAGACGGCCCGAAGCTCACCCCGGCAACACTCGCCAACGGTGACTCCGTCCTCAGTGTGAATCGCCTCATCGCTTGTGGCGTAGTTGTCGCATAGCTCACAGGTCACTTGCTCGCCCAAAATATCCGCCACAAGGTCAGCGAGCGACTCGGGGTCAATGACAGCGTACCAAACCGCGTCGGACGTGACATAGGCGTAACCTGTGCCCGTTATATAGGCGTCACAGTCATCAGAGATGAGCATGAGCAAACCCCAGTCAATTTGCCCCGATTCGACAAGGTAATTCAGGTCAATTTCGACCTCTTGCAAACCGTAGGAGTCAACAACAAAAACACCTTTTGGTGAGTACATGTTGCCCGGCATCATTGTGAAGTGATCCAGCACAATATCGCTCAAATCTTCGGCATTGCCTGCAATGTCATGTTCCTTGCAGAATTCGACGAGTCTTTTCGGCCCATTGCCATAATCGAATCCGCCTTCGCGTGGCATATGGGAATAAGCATCGCCCGCGTCAACGTGAGTCTCTTCGTATTCCAGACGCTCAGCGACTTCGGAATTGACCAGCGCGATTGCGGCCTCAATTTGCTCTTCGGTATAATCTGACATTGTGTGTGTCTCCTTGTCTATGGGGATAGTTATGCACTATCCCCAAATGATCCGCAAGCTCTTTATGCGGCGAGCATTTCAGAAGTAGGGTAGCGGTTGGCCCAAAATTTCAGCATCTCGACTCCCTCTTCGGCTTGGCGTTCGGTCCAGCCATCAGAGAAGAACCGCGCGGACAAGATACCCTTGGCACGTGACGCGCTACCAGAGACGCCAAAAGCGTGCATAAAATCGCCCATTGCGCTGATTGTGGTTGTGGTCAGATAGCCACAAGAGTCGAGCCACAGAACGACGTTGCCTGAGTTGCCCAGCGTTTTGACTTTGACAATGGGATGACCGTGCAAACGACAAGTGAACTCATTGACCGAGTCGCGCGTGATTGTGCGATTGTTTCCGACCGTGACGGCTTGCCCGTTTGTGAGGTCAAAAATCTTGCCGATGTTTTTCAGTTGTGCCATTGTCTCAGCTCCTTGTTGAGTGTGTCTATGGGGATAGTTATGCACTATCCCCTTTTGATTCGCAAGCCCTAAAATGCGTATTCTTTGCCGCCTACTTTGATCGACTCCACGGTGTCGAGATTGACAGACCGAATCCCCTTGGCGTCAACAGACCAAACCGGGAAAAGATTCGGATGAGTTGCGGCGCGTGTTTCCGCCCCTTGGCGGTGCGATGCACTGCCCGACTCGCCCTTCACCTCAAATTTGAGCTTGGCGGGCTGAATAGTCATGACACGGCGAGTCCCGTCCTTTTTGATGAAGGTGACAGAGCAAAATTGCCCCTTGGCTGAGTTGATGATTTCTTTTTGCGCGTCATAGCTCATGCCCCCGTTCTCCCTTTTGTGTGACCTTGATCCCATGCATAAGCCAAGATTCCCCCGCTCGGATATGGGTTTTCCCACCATTTCACACCCTCACTATAAGCGGTTAGACCTTCTTGATATTCTTTTGTTCCGGCGTATTTCATTGGATGATTCCTTTGATGATTGCGGCGAATGATGCAAGCGTCATTGCAGCCCCGGCCAAGATCAGCGCGGCATTGATCAAGCGCGTGCGGATCGGGTGCCGCTGGGCCATCAATTCGCCTTCCCTGTTGCTATCGCTTGCGCGATTGATTCCGTATGCCTGTCTAGCGCGGATTGTGTCGAGTCCATCTTGCAGCGTCATTTGCGATTCTCCTTGTGTGGATACTTTATGCACTACCCCCGTTATGATGTAAAGAGGAAAGATTGCAATTTATCCCCTTGCGAATCGTTTGGGGATAGGTTAGAACTTATTCAACGCAACACAGAACGGAGAAAATGAAATGGCTGATTATAACGGATGGACGAACAAAGACACATGGCTTGTAAATGTGTGGTTCGGGGATTACTTCCAGCAAATCGTCGAAGATGACGAGCGGAGCCTTGACGCGGACGAACTGGAATCGCTGGTCATGGAAACCGCCCCGGACAATGTGGACGGGTTTTGGTCCGACGTTTTGGGCATGTTGGACGTGAACTATCATGAACTTGCAGAGCACTATATTTTTGAGGGGGACGAAGAAAACGACGATTAGGGGTTGCGAATCATATGGGGATAGTGCATAACTATCCCCATAGACAGACACAAAGGAGCGCCAAAATGGAACTGAACGAATTTATCAACGCCTGCAAGACAGAATTCGCAAAATGGGGGTTCACGGAAACGCCACTGACTGCGGACCAAATTTCGGAATGCTGGATGTTCAAGATGGGGGTAGGCGAGGTTTATTCCATCGGGTGTGACGTCGCTGCGGGGTTCCCCTGGCCGGAGGCTTGGGCAGCTCACGCTGCCTAATACCGCCACTATCCCCGCGACGGGAATCGAAATTCCGGGGATAAATCCCTCGAAATTCACGGAAAAGGTTAACGCGCTGGAGGCCTTGAAGGCCTCTGGAGGCCTCGCGCTGGAGGCCTTGAAGGCCTCGGAGGCCTTGAAGTCCTTTTTGCGGAAGTCCCTTCTATCCCCGAAGGCCCCTGGAGGCCTTGAAGGCCTTTATCCCCATGTGGATAGTTGCAATCTGCCATCAAGCGTGTGGTCCTAGTCTGGAGGCCTGTGGTCCTAGTCCGACCAGGGAAAATCTCTTCTACTAGGACCACTGCTAAGTGCCTCAAATTGCTCAAAGTATAGTTCAGTGGTCCTAGTGGTCCTAGTGGTCCTAGTACAAATGAGTTATGACTGCTAAAAAACTGCTTGACACGGTGGTGTTAATCTGTTGTTAATGAATCACTTTTTCGGTATAGCATTCTGAAAATAGGGGTCAAACTAGGACCACTAGGACCACAGGCCAAAAAACCCAATAAGAACAACGAGTTACATGTGGTCCTAGTTCGCCAAAATCGTCTATCCCCACCGAGACCACCTAGGACCACTAGGACCACCTGTCTATCCCCACACAGACGCCCGTTTATCCCCTCACACAGACAACCTGCAATCTTTCCCCTAGAACACCCTGCCCCTTCATTTCTTAACGGCCCCCTCCCCCGGTCTGGGCACCCCTCCCCCCTATCCCCGCCTGCGGACCCCCTCCCGCCTATGAAATCACCCCCTCCCCCTCATTTTCTACTTGACCCCTCCCCCGGGATACATTATATCTATCCCCATAGAGACAAACGAACTGACCATCTAAGGAGAACGACATGGCTGACCGCATCATCTACACTGCCCGCACCGACACCAATGAGTTCAACTCAAGCACCATTGCCCTCGCCGCCTTTTCGAAGGAAGAGCTGGATACCTTGGCCGGAAAAGCATGGACCAATATAAACAAGGCCAGCATCCAGCCGCATGTTGTCGATCCCGAGGCAGAGGCCCGCACGGCAATCAAGAAGCTATCCCCGATTGAGCGCGTCTGTCTGCGTGACCATTTCATCGCCCAAAGCAAACGGAAGGCCTGATCATGAAACAGATACGCTTTCCCCAAGACCCGCGACTCGCGTATTGGAAAAAGACAGGCGAGCACTTCGGCTTCCCCGCGTGCTGCGTGGCCGCGTTCCTGCGAGGTGAATGTGTCAGCAGCTCATTTGACGGCACTGGGTTTCGGACCTGCGCGTGCTGTGCGGAGAAAGACCCATCTATCCTGTTGGCCCAGATCAACATGAATCGCAAGCACCCCCTCCCCTTCCCTGACAGCCGGGGGTTCGAGGTGTTCAAACCAGCACTGGAGGCCGCAGCATGAAACCGCTGATCCACTACAATGACCATCTGCCCGATCTGGTGCGCCGCATGGAGGAACAGACCGACGAACTGATTCCCCGCATTCTGCTGGTCACGCAATCCCGGCACATGATCAGTGCGCTGGAGCCCCACGGGTTCGAAGAGGTGCGGATGGCTCAGGCCATCGACCATCGCAGCGTTTGCACGACGGCCCGCTTCCTCCAGCTGACCCGTGAGCTGGAGCGTCCGAAGAATCAGGGCATCAACGTGTTCTTTCTGGGCGCAAGCATTGTCGGGCATTCGCGCTCGAAGATTTCCCGGGCATACCGACATCTCCGGGTGCCAAAGGCCATCATGTTCACAGAGGTCGGGTTCGATCCGGCCAAGGCATACGACGTGGCGCTGGCGTGCGGGTTCCACCGCGAGCTGGGTGGCAACCGGGAAGAGTTCCGTTTCAAGTTCTGCGACGGCCACTATGTCACGATGCCGAATCAGCCCACGTACTGGGTCCACAAAGGCATGAAGAACATCGCCGGGTTGGCCTCAGTGTTCCGCAACCACATCGACCGCGAAGGTATAAATTAATGGAATTTCAAGTCACAAAAACATTGAACAGAAACGACTACCACGGGTCTGAGCCGTCCCCGATTGAGGCGGTTTGTGGAAGGTATACTCTCAAGCAGAACCACCAGATTGGCTCATCTTGGAGTGCGTACTTTGAGGGTAGATGTATTGCTGATTGTGTTGATCTTGTGAAGGCAAAGCAAGCGGCGATACACCATAAAGCAATGAGTTCGAAGGAGGTGTGACGTGAAACAGCCCAAGCTCCCCTACGGCGTCCGGCTGAAAGGCCCCTACCCCTCCTTCGAGTGCGAGGTGTGGTGGCGGGCCGACGTGAGCCGATACGCCAACTATGACCCGTTCGAAGAGTTCGAGCAGGGCGGCGGCTCGCATCTCCAGCTGGAGCTGACCCCCTATCAGGTCGTGCGCTCGACACCAAAGGGCGTGATCCTGAAAGGCTGGATGGGCGGCGAGTTCTTCCAGCTGGGCAACGCGATCCGGCAGCAAGCGGTTCCGACCATCGAACTCGCGCTCATCGACCTCAAGTTCCGCAAGACCAAGCACGTGCGGATGGCCCTCAGCCGATTGAAGGATGCAAAAGATCAGCTGGCAATGACAGAAAGGGCCTTGACGAATCATTGGGGGTAGTACATAACTATCCCCATAGACACTAAGGAGACTGACATGGCTAAAATTATTGAGTATGGAACATTTGCACCTAACCCTGAGACGTTCACCTTGGGCCAAGCGTTAAAGGGGATGATTTCACACGCCCCAGATTATCACGATGGCAGGGCTGAACAAGTCGAGGCCAGAGTTGAAAAACTAACAGACATCATCGGGCATCTTGGCGATCTACTTGAAGACATATTGCCAGATGAGGCTTTGACTGAATTGGTCGGGTACCCCTTCACTATCGCAGAGGATGATTCTAATGGGTGAACATGCAGACGACATCATCAATCGGATGATCGACGGCAGCTTCGGCTGGGGTGGCGGTCGGCAACGACGCAAGACATTCCAGTCCGGCTCCGGCCAATACAAATGGAAGCAGGCCAACGGGCAAGTGATCGACATGAAAGACATGTCTGTCCGACACCTTGGCAACGCTCTGCGGATGGCCGAAGAACACGGGAACACAGGCAAGGCTGACGATCTGCGCGAAGTGCTGGAGATCAAAAAGGCCGAAGAGGCCGCTGATCTGCTCGACGACGAATGAGCTGGCCCCGAGACCCGCGTGACGGCCCCCACCCTACTGACAAATGGGGGTGGGGGGCCATCCAGCCAAGGGAACGGCGACCAGATCGGATCGATCCGAACCCCTGGCAAGAATTTGAAGAAATCGACCCTGATGAGCTGAAAGACGAAAAAAGGGGTTGACGAATCACTGGGGACACGCGATAACTGTCCCCACAAGGAGACGACAATGGCAACGATGACACCGGAGCAATGGCAGGCCAATCCACAATGGCTGGACTGTGACTTTGCAGAACTGGAGATGCGGGTGTTTGCGTCGATCCTTGACAACACCAAAGACGAACGCCGTAAATGGCTAATTGGAGAATGGGGACAAATGGATGAAGACATAGACCTCAGAAGCCGGAACAACTTTCACCAAAGCAAGTTCCAGCTGAGCGACGGCACCATCGCCCACGCGGGCCTGATTGTCACCCTGAAAACAGGGACCGCTCACATCGAGCTGAAAGCGATCTACAACTGCCCTGATCGGGGCACCCCAGTCGCTGACGGCAAATATACGAAGTCAGGCATTGATGTCTGGCAGCGTCCACTCAAACACTTTCAACCCGTAAACCCGGTCGGATCGCAGTTCGAAGAACTCGATGCCAATGACCTCGCAGAAGATCAAATGGAGACTATCATGAGCGCACAGCTTTACCAAACAACAGAAGACAAACCACGCTTCGGCACATTCCTGACGAAAGACTCGCAGGGTCGCATCGTCCTCGAAATGAAGGGTGGCGATGGCGTCGAGGCCTTTGACCCGAAACTGGTCGAAGAGGTCATGCCTTACACCGTGGCGATGTCTCAGATCACGGACCACAATTCGTCCCGCGTCCACATCGAAATGCCGAAGGGCCAAGTGTCCAAAGGCGACATCCTGTTGTCCGCTCAGGACGGCAACCTCTACACCGTCGTGCAGACCGACACCAAGTCGAAACGCGCGATGGAAGTCGGCAAATTCAAGTTCCGCAAGTTGGTCACGACCGCACTGAGCGACACCGACGATGGGGATGATGCCGTCACCGAATAATCACCGGACTTGACAGTTATATGGTGATTGGAACTGGGGGTGCCAGAGTATAAACACGGCGCGACTGGGCTTAAAAGACCCCCACCTCATTTTGCTAAGGAGCCTGACATGGACATTCTGACAAACCCGCAACTGGCCGTCGAAGCCGACTCTTTCTTCGGCTTCATCGCGTACTTCCTCTATCACGTGGCAGTCGTGTCGGCGACCTTGGCCTGCGCTGTCCTGCTGGGCATCCTCATCGCCTTCACCCTGTTCCCCCGGGACAAGACCTTGCGCGTCAGGATCGTCGGAGAATTCAGCCGTGGACGGTTCTTCCCGATGGGCGAGAAGGATATGCTGCAAGGCATCGTCGATGAGATGAATGCTCTGCACGGCGAAGGCTCCTACTGGCTGGAATATAAATAGGGGATAGTTCAATTCTATCCTTGACGAATCACAGGGCCTCTATTAGTTTCAAGTCATAAGCTAAGGAGAAACTAAATGCTAAATTTACTTGCAGTTCGGATGTCCCAATTGGGTCTACTAACAAAACCATTAATTCAAAAAGACACAGAAATGTTGAGAGTTCGGTATTGTGTCTTTGTTGGGGATTGGCCTTTTGAATGCGCTATATACTTGAATGACTATGTAGCAATCACCGACGAAACCGTACTGGCACATTGGGCTGAATCTCAGCATATGGCCGACGAACAAATCGCATAAAGGAGAAACACATGCGCGTACTGCTTATTGAAGACGACCCAACCACGTCGAAAAGCATCGAATTGATGTTGACACATGCCAACTTGAACGTCTATACGACGGACCTCGGTGAAGAAGGCCTTGATCTGGCAAAACTCTATGATTACGATCTGATTTTGCTGGACATCAATCTACCCGACATGTCCGGTCATGAGGTGCTGCGTCAGCTGCGCCTTTCGCGGATCGAAACCCCAGTCATGATGTTGACGGGGGATGGCTCCACTGAAAGCAAAATTAAAGCGTTCGGCTTCGGGGCAGACGACTACCTGACAAAACCTTTCCACCGTGAGGAACTGATCGCACGCGTCCACGCCATCATTCGTCGGTCAAAAGGACACAGTCAATCAATAATCAAGACTGGCAAAATCGAGGTCAACCTTGATGCAAAGACTGTCGAAGCGGATGGCGCTGTGGTTCACCTCACGGGCAAAGAGTATCAAATGCTTGAACTTTTGTCTCTTCGCAAAGGTACAACCTTGACAAAAGAGATGTTCCTGAACCATCTCTACGGAGGGATGGATGAGCCGGAACTGGAAATCATCGACGTTTTCATCTGCAAACTGCGTAAAAAGCTCATGCAGGCCACAGCAGGCGAAAGCTGTATTGAAACTGTCTGGGGCCGTGGCTACGTCATGCGCGATCCGGTAAAACAGGGGTAGTCAAGGTGCAAGAAGCTGACGACGAAACCTATGAAACCTTCCCCGAATCACTGCGCGTTGTCGCGGTGACGGGCACCAGGCACCACATTGAGGCGTTGGCTGTGGCGGACCATTCCGATGCGGACGCCCCGGGGTTTGGAACCTTTGTGCGGTACGTTCGTGCTGACGAATCAGACCTTCATGGCTTTGTGCCGGACCACTGGCAGAAAGATGTGCAAGTGCTGCGCCAGCTGCTGGACATGCGCGGACACCAATTCCTTACAGACATCGATGAGCTGCAAGCCGCACTGGATGCCAATGCCCCCTCTACGCGCGACCGTTTGCAGCGTGTCCGAGGCATCGTGGCACGTATGCAGAAAACTTGGTCGGGTCGATCTGAACTTTTGGATAAAAAAGGGGTTGACGTTGAAAATGATATGATCTAGTTGTCCACGCTATGATCGACACTTCCGTATTTTCATACTGCCACATGTCGGGGCTTCTTCGTTGGAGGAAGCCCCCTCATCCGCGTTTTGCCAAAGGGGAAATAGCGGGCCACCTCAGCGGCTCTGGGTACATTAGGGTCGGTATTGGGGGTAGAGACTTTCCCGCTCATAAGATCGCATGGTTGATGCACCACGGAGAGTGGCCTGAAAAACAAATCGACCATAGAAACCGGAACAAAGCCGACAATCGAATCGTCAACCTACGTCTCGCATCTCCGACCCAGAACGGGGTGAACAAAGGGTTACAGAAAAACAACTCTTCTGGGTATAAAGGGGTCAGCCTGAACAAACGGTCGGGGCGTTGGCAAGCTATGATAAAAATTAAAGGTAAGCAGAAAAACCTTGGGTCATTCGACAACCCAGAAGAAGCCTACTCTGTGTATCAACAGAAAGCAAAAGAGTTGCACGGTGAGTTTTTCCCAGAATAGTTCTTGCATTGCCTGTTTATATGATCTAGTCTATCCCCACGACACAGAGAAACATCAACCCAAGGGGACTGAAATGCTCAAGACAACAATCCTCGCCGCGCTGGCCCTGTTGGTCGCCGTCCCCGCAATCGCTCAACAGAACCGGAACTGTGCCCCTCGCGATCAGGTCGTGACCCGGCTGACAGAAGGCTATGGCGAGACCCGTCAAAGCATCGGACTGGGCGCGAACAACGCCGTTGTTGAAACATTCGCATCCGACGAAACAGGGACGTGGACCATCACCGTGACAATACCCAATGGCATAACCTGTCTGGTAGCGAGCGGACAGGCATTCGAATCACTGGACGAAGAGCTTCCCGTCACTGGCGACCCGCTCTAAACCAACCAAATCCAACTAAGTTATCAAATCATGGAGAAACTGATGACAAAAATTATACTAATCGGCGGTGCCAACATGGCCCCAGTGCTCGCGTCCCTGCAAGCTCAAGGCCACAACGTATCCATCGCCTCAGAGCGCGAAGAGCCAGCTGAGGACCATTCGGTCGCTGCGATGCTCCAAGGCCTCCGTAACGCTCAGGAAGAGCGCACAGCGGCTGATTACAGCATGGACGACATGAACGACATGTTCAAACTCATCTTCGCAACAGGCAACGTCGATTTCATGGCCCCCGAACAGGAAGAACGCCGTTTCGCTGTGTTCCCAATGAACGGCGAGTTTTTGACGGACGATGACCTGCTGTATGGCACTGAGCTTGTGGGCGAAGAGTTTCCGGGCCTGCACACCCTGTTCGGCATGACGGACGACGACCTGATCGAAGCAGAGGCCGAAGAGGCTGAGCAGCTGGCGTTCGCCAAGGCCTACGATTCGCTGATGCGGATGCTGGATGTCTTTGCCTTCGTGTCCGGCAACCCGGTGACGACTGAGCAACGGATCGCTATGACCTTGCTGCTGTCCAACGATGACACCGCCGAAGCCTTCGCAACTGCTGCCGAAGACCTTCTCGCCTCTGGTCTGTTTGAATGAGCTACCAGACCAAGCATCACGCCATCATGGCAATGTTGGAGAAGCTGTCCCGCCCGCATGGCGAGCGGACAGCCTTCATCAGCAAGCGTCAAGTAGAAGCTCTGATCCGGTTCGCCGAAGACTATGAGCTGGCGTTCGTCGATTGGTCTAAGGAGACTGAATTCAAAAACCGAATGATGGACATTGAATGCTTGTTCAGTGGCACTGTTTATCGGTTTATGACAGTCTTGTTCGGCGATGGATGGGGCCTTGAAGCAACTGAAAAGGAGTGTGGCTTGCCGACACGCAGCGGGAAGGTCGTTCTTTTGATCGCCGCTGAGCAGCTGGTGTCATACTACTTCGACGAATGATCGAAGGCCCGTACACATTTGACCCCCGTCTGATGAAAATCTATGGGACATTGGGCGGGAAGAAAATCGAGGTCTTGACGATCAGTGGGTTTTACGCGCTGACGGGCAAGGTCTTCAAATCAGATTTCGGGATCGACCGCGAAAAGGCTTTACAGCTGATGCGTGAGCAAGGTGAACGAATCTGTGCAATGCTAGAAGCAGAGGATATGATATGAAAATCACACAAATCCGGGTCGATGTGGGCCGGACAATCAATCTGGGCAATTACAACAGCCTGAAAATCGAACAAGGGGTCACGGTTGATCTTGAAGATGGCGACACCATTGAAGACGCCCGCGCCGCTGCGTTCGATGAGATCAAACATGGCCTGATGGAGCAGAACGCCAAGTTCAACCCAAAATCCAAAGCCGCAAAGAAATCCGGCGAGGAAATGATCTGATGACGCCTGTTTATCTGCCGGATCGCAAGACCATGTTGGGGTTCATCATGCTGGAGTATGAAGAAAATCCTATGAGGGTCTTGCTGCCGGGGGAAGATGAACGTATGCTCGACTTCCAAGAGCTGGCAGACCGCGCACGGGGAATCACTCAGGATCATGAGATCATCTTGGACTTCACGCGCGAGTTCCTGACCAGTCAGCGAATCGCTGACTGCGGCGCTGAGTTCATCACCGTGATCTGGGTCGCGCATTGTGATCCCGCCCACCTACTGCACCTGCCAAGGGAATTGTTTCAGACAGTCCCCGAGGCCCTTGGACACTGCCGCAAAGCGGCGCAACGAAACTAGGAGACACCATGTCTGACATCACCACCAATGGCGTTCTGGCCCTCGCTGGCACGCAACACAAGAAGCCTCTGGTCCCTGCGGTCCAGTTTGACAGCCTCGACCCCAACGTCGCCACTATCGTCCGTCAGGTCGCTCTGGATTTTGACGTGACGCACGGCCAGCTGCTCGCTGAGGGGCGCGGCACCCAATTCGTAGCCAAGGCCCGTCAGGTCATCATGTGGGCCTGTGCGAACGCGCTGGGCATGAACCTGATCCAAACAGGCGAAGCACTTGGCCGGGATCGCACATCTGTCCGCCACGGTATCGAATACATCGACGGCATGACACAGTGCGATGACGACGCCGAATCATACCTGACGGCGTTGCTTGAGGCTGTGGCACCGGAAGAGCCCGAAGGGGAGGAAATGATCTGATGGCTACTTTTAATTTGAAAGCAAATGTTTCTGTTGATGTCGAAATGGAAATTGAAGCAGAATCGGAGGACCGAGCCGAAGAAATGTTTCAAGAAAGGATTATGATGACAGCCACCGGATGATATGTCTGACGAAGAACTAGAAAAAGCCCGTGCATTGGCCGAAACCTTAGAGGGTCGCCCTGGTGCGATGGCCCTTGTTGAGGCTGCTCGCTTGATCCGCCAGATGTGTGATCGGATCGAATACAATCAAGAACCATCTTATTGAATACGAAAGGACGGATCATGCCGAAGACGATAGAGATCATCGAAGAGATTTGCGAAGAACTGAACGGCAACGGGTACGTAAGCAAACCGCGCGTCGTGGACTTCAACGCATTTGATTTTGAAAAGCACAAGGCTCAGAAAAGCGGCATTGATGGCGTCGGCACAGAGTTCGTTTTCCAGTCCGGCCCCGGCATAGCTGGCGACGATTTCACAGGCACAATTGGATATCCGATTGAAGGCAAGATGTTTGTCTTCGATTTCGCAACATAAGAGGACCGATGGTATGGCACAACTTTTCCCACACATTCTACAAAAGGCGAAGGAAGTTTTAGGAGAGGTGACAGTAACAGACGTTTCCGAGCGAACCACTGTGGTGTCTCTTTCGGACACCGAATTGCTTGATCTCTTGGTGCACTTTGTTTGCGAAAAATCAGGGCTGCAAAAGAAAGATATGACCTCAATTCGACTGCACCCGTCGCTCTATGGACGGACTGACATCAACCACAGTTTGATCGCACATTTTAAGCAAACAATCGACAACTCATAAAAGGACCGAAAAATCATGGCTGAAAGAACAGACTTCCCAAAAGACGGCTGGGGTAATCGCATCTCAGATATTAAGTTTCTCCTGTCGTGTTTGGACTACGTTTTTGAAGTCACAGGCATGACAATGGACCCCGAAGATATGGTGGTGATTGCCGCAATCAAATCAGAACAGCGATAAGGACGGATGATATGAGGGATATGACGGGGCGAACCATAGAGGCGGGGCATGTGGTCCGGTATTACCATCAAGGAGATCAGAAAAGCATCTTTGAGGTGGTGGACCAGAACGGAGTTCTCTTTGGCCCCGCCTTGTGTTGCGAGAACATCCTTTATGGTGGCTTTGAAATGATGAAAACAAGGTGGCAGAAAAACGCCATTGAGCTTTCATGGTCAAGCCCATCGGACCTGCTGATTTTAGATGTAAAACCCGAGGGCGTAACCCCCGAATTTGCCGCCGCGCAATTCGAGAATTTAGACTGAATACAAAAGGACGGATGGAATGCAGATTGAACACGCAAGAGGGTTGGCCGCGCAAGCGTGGTGTCAGCCAACGACAGAGAGCATCGAAATGGACGTTGTACTTGGCGAGGCTTTCGCTGAAATCTTGGTCGAAAACATCGCAGAAATCACAGTCGCGCAAGCGATGGACTGCCTGTCCACATCCATGAGGGACGACGACATGGCGAACGGCTGGCACGCGAACATTGCAGTGCTGCTGACCGACGAAGGTGTGCCATATGATGCGGCTCAAGAGCGTGCGTCTGGCTTCATGAATTTGGTCTTTGGTCGCAAGACTATCGACCTCGAACGATAAGGACCCTTATAGGTTTGTCGAGTTCTGTTTGCGAAACCATAGAAGATTCGATAAGCGATGTTTCACATGTGGAAATATGTGAGGTATAATCAACCCGATATGTTTGTGAACTGGGCACCTTCGCGGGTGCCTTTTTCTTTGAAGACGTATGCCTTTTCTGGGGCATGACCGAATTCTGCTTCATGCCACGCCGCAGCGCCGCCGATAGTGGCTTGCGTCAGGAACACGTGGCAGGCCGTCGTCACGATGTCAACGGGGTCATCCCCCAGCTGCCATTGACGGAAGGGGGACAGCTCATCCCAGCAGTCGAAGACCTCCATGCACAAGGCATCGAAATCTCCGTCAGAAAGGATCGGGGGGTCTCTGTCATAGTAGAGGTGGGCTGACATCAACAGCCGGCGGGCTTTGAGGTCAGGGCTCATATCTTGCTGACCCAATGGCTGCAATCATCGCAGGGATCATCATATGAGATCATCCATTTCATCCTGTTCAGGGATCGGAGGCAAGAATATCAGCTCCGGTGTTTCAGGGGCATGACCGACTTCCCAGTTGATCCAGCAGTGGTTAAAGGTCTGTGAGGGGATACGAATACCACCACAGGGCTCGAACTTGCCTTCTGCGTGATCCCGAATCAACTGTTCCGCAGCGGCTTGGTGCTTATCGGACTTTGTGAACTCGCCGTCAAGGGCAAAAGCCTCTGCCTTCTGGAGCTCATATTCGATCACGTCTTCGACCGGGCGGTAGAACCGGATGCGATTCGGAATGATCAAGACTTGGCCGGGCATGTAATTCTGGAAGAACTTGTACCGCTTCTCCGTGGTCAAGAACGTCAGGGGCACTAGCATCGACACCCCGATGGTTGCGATGTTGTCAACGGCGTGCTGAACGAACTTCATGTGCAGATCGTTCATGAAGGGCGGGTTGGTGATGACCCGGCCATGCTGTTGCGTGTAATCGAGAAAGCTGACCTTATCCTCATGCAGATCGAAGGCCGTCACGTCCAGCTCGCGGGATTCCATCGCGCGAACGATCCGCCCGGTGCCGCAAGCGGGCTCCAGTACATCTGAGAACCGGGGCACGTCCAGATGGTCCAACAGCGCCAGAGTGATCTCACGCGGGGTCTCATATCGGTCCTTGCTGTCCCGAGTTCCAGTGCGCGTTTTACCCGCCGCGTACATGCTGTTCGTCATATCAAGCCCACCCCTTCAATCATCTGCTCAAAAATTGGCTCAACTACGGTCACGGTCCACCCGTTCCCCACGGCCATTTCGGCTTCGCGTTGTGAGCACACATCTAAATACCCCGGAGGCAACCCTTGCCCGATCTCTAGCTCAGGCTTGCCGAGTTTGCGGAACACACCTTCTTCGACCTCAACGAAATTACCGTTCCAAGATGCGTACTGTCGCACGGTGAAAGTGCAGGCGGATTTTGTCTCAGGGGTCAGCACGCAGGAATACGATTTTGACAGCTGGTACTCGCTCTTCTTTTCCCACCAGCGATGCCACCCGTCCGTCATTTTGGGTTCGGTCAGGGAGAAGTCCACAAAATCGCTGGCCTTGATGTCCGCTTGCTCAGGGGCCACGAAATCCCAGTTGGCCCAATAGTATCGGGGGCGACGGTAGAGAGACACAACCGATGAGTTGATGAACACAGGCTCAACTTCGAGGTGTTCGGTGATCACCTCCAGATGCTCTTTCTTCATTTTGACGTTTTCCAGCATGAATTTCACGTCAGGGTTGTGAGCTCTGATCCAATGCAAAATGTCTAAAAACACGAAGAACAGTTTTGACCGTGGGTCGTCGAAAGCCAGCTGCTTCCCCGCGAAGCTGAAACCTTGGCAGGGGGAGCCACCGATCAACAGGTCGATAGAGGTCCAGTCCACGTCCCAATCCATCCAGTTTTCAACGTCCCCTAATTGGTGGGTCTCCGGGAAGTTGTCCTGCGTTACCTTCATTGCGCCTTTGTCGATCTCAGCTGCATAGTAGGATTCGATGTGGTGTCCTGCTTGTGTCAGTGCGATCTGGCCGCACGAAATTCCATCGAAGAGGCTCATCACGTTCATATCAGGTCTCCCCCATCAAAGTATTCCGCATAGAGCGCATCGACCTCAGCCAGAAGCTCATCGCATGTGTCAAAATCCCCTTCCAGAGCAGCGTCTTCCGCTTGAACGGTTAGGGTGTCGATTCGATCAGCCGCAATAGCCGCTTCGTCTTCATCGCTTTCGAAAATGTCTGACCCAAACAAGCCTTTGATTCTTTCTTTGCAGCTGTCCAGATCAGGCATTTTGTAAAACCAAGCCCGACCACGGTTATCCGTGTCAACGCCCATGTAGTCTTCACTGTCAGGCACCCGCATACGGGACTTTTTGAGTGATTCGACGGGCAGGATGCGACATAGCCGCTTCGGCAGTTTGAGCTCAAGGCTGTACGCCCAGTCTCCTTTAAGGGATGTCCCCAAAAAATCCTCAAAGTTGGCACGAAGGGACTTGATGGGGACATAGACGGGGCCTTTCGACCAGTCGCCTACCTGATTCGGCAGCTCGCCATTTTGGAGAACTTCAATCCACCATTGGCCTAGCTCGCCGAGTGTGAGCAATTTCTGTTCGCGCAATGCGTCGGTCAGGATACGATCCTTTTCAGGCTCGAAATCTCCAAGGTCGCGGTGCATCATGTCGTAGAAAAAAGCCTGATTGCCCCCGCTGCGCAGCTGCTTATTCAAGTCTTGCCAGAATTCTTGATTACCTTGGAAGGGTGACGCGCATTCCAGCACAACGAATCGGCGTTCATCTTCACCAGCTGGCACAACAAAGTCTTCATTGGATGCCATCAGAATCTTGGTGAAGTTGCGAACGTGCCTCATCGGCTGGTGTTTTTGTTCGATTCGAATTTTCGGCTCTGTGATCCGCGCTTGCAGTTTGCCTCGCATAGATCGGTCGCCTGACCAGAACGCTTCGTCGAGGAACAATCCGCACTTGTGGCCGATGTCCGCATTGTACTTGCCAAACAGGTCGTCGCCATCATCGGTCGCAATGCCGTGCTGGCCCCATGCAGACAGGAAGGCCCGGGCCAGTGTACCCTTGCCCACGCCGCGTCCACCTTTAAGGACCAAGGCCACCCGCTGGGCACGCGCTGGGTTCTGATAGCTGAAAGCGATCCAGTCTAGCACATATTTGTACGCAGCGTCACCATTGTCAGCGATGGCTTCCCGAATCACACGATCCAGCAAGCCCCAGTCCCCGTTGCCACGGGAATCGGTAGGGAAGGCAAAACCTGTCCAAAGGTTCATGACTTTTCCGCCCAAGCGATCTTCGAATTCGATGGGTTCCGCTGGGTCAAATACCACACTGTCATATTGACGGCGATTGGGGTGCTCAGACCAATAGTCATAGAAGGTGCTCTTTACGGTCTGCACACCTTTGGGGCCTTGAATCTGGTGATAGAGGTGTTGGCCCCGGTACATCTCGCGCATATCGCGCGTCTGCGAAAAGACAAGGCGGTCGATTGGCCGACCATCGAAGTTCTCATCGGGGGTCATAGAGGTCACAAAGGCTTTGCCCTCAAGGTTCACGACGGCGTGACGCTCATTCATGAATCGCAGGACTTTGAGCTCTTCGGTCATCGTCTCCGCTTGATCGGCAACGATGTCTTCTTCTTCCAGATCGTTGAAGTCGCTGGTCAGGGACACCCGGGGGCCATATTCGCCGACACCGTGCTTGTTCATCGTCTTGAACAGGAAGGCACCTTTTACGACGCGCGAGCTGAACCCTCCGTCTGTGCTCAAGCTGTCCCAACGCTGCCCAATGACTTCGCCCTGATCTTCATACCCTTGGTCGGATGTGGACCACGCGATGAACTCTTCACGCGCTTCACCACCGGACAACCAGTGGCAGCTCATCATAAGAGTCAGCCAGTCCTCATGCTCACGGAACTTCTCCGCTTCCATGTGGCCCAATGCGCGTTCGATCTCGCTGGGCTCAATGCACCCGAATGATTCGGCACCTTCGCCGCGCAGCTCTTTTGGTGGCTTCTTGACGGAGTACGCCTCCAAGAAGAGCTGCGGGCAGTCGGCGGTCGCCGTCAGCGGTACAGCAGCATCCCATTTATAGGTCTGCTCTGTGTCAGGATGGAGCGATCCTGCCGCGACGACGAACATGCCGGAGTGGTGGATGAAGTCCACACCGGGCACGCTCTTTAGTCCTTTCGACCCACGGAAACCCTTGGGGATTCGGACATACAAATGGACCCCTCCGTCGCCCCGGCCAGTAATGACCTTCGCGCACTTGGAGAAGTTAAGTCCATATTTTTCTTCAAGAATTTTCTGTCCTTCGAGCCCGCCGTTGCGCGGGTCGATGTCGATCACAGCCCAGCCGTCGCCCATGCGAACGCCGACATTATCACCGCCGCGCATACGCGAGACCATGACATTGTTGCTGTATTCTCTTGTGGGCCAGTCTTTATCAATCGGCGCTTTGCCGATGTTCTTGCCCGTTTTGTGGTGGGTCTGCGCAAAGTTGTTGAGGGGGATCAGATCGACCCCCGCCTCAAGATACTGCCGCAGCTGTTTGTGATTCGTTTCTGTCATCCATATCTCCGTGCCGCTCTAAGACATATGCGCAAATTTTCCGCTTGTCAAACAAAACTATCAGTGCTAGATAAACCGTACTCGAAGTTGCGATGATAGGAGAATTACATGAGCAATGACATCACAGCGGTACTTGCCGCTATCGAAAAGAGCCCGATGCAAATCGCTGAGCTCACGTTCAAACTGGTCAATCCTGACCTTATGAGCACCACTTCCGTCACCAATGTGGCCCCTGCTGCACCTGCGGAAGACACTGCGCCTGCTGAAAAGCCAAAGGCCGCGACCAAACCAAAGCCAAAACCTGCTTCCAAACCGAAGCCGGAGCCTGAGCCGGAGCCAGAAGAAGAGGACGACAAGCGCGATCCTGACGACGTTGGCGAATCAGATGACGACGACGGCGATGGTGACGATACACCAGTTGTTGACGTGAAGGAAGTGCAGGACGCTGCGCGTGCTGTTGTTCGCGCCAAGAAGCCTGAGGTTCTGAAAGGGCTGTGCGAAAAGTACGGCGTGAAGAAAATCTCGGATGCTGACCCGTCCAAGTTTGGCGAAATCCTTGAGGCGCTGCAAGAAGCCGTCGAGGACTGATTAACGTAACCGGAACTCAGCCCTGCCACACTGGCGGGGCTGATGATTCGAAAGGAAGCCTGATGGCAAAATTGAACATGAACCACCCCGGCGCAAAGAAAGCTCCGGCCAAGGCAATGCCAAAAGCTGGCGGCGCTGCTGCACCTGTGCGGGTCGTGACCCCAAAGGGCGGTTCCACCCGTGTTGAGAAAGTGGACAACGGCTCCATCGTTCGTACCCATGACAGCAAGTGGAACACCACGCAAGAAATCGTTGTTCCCGAGGGGACTGAAATTCAAATCGACTGATACTCAACCATCAGTCTTGATCTGTGACAGGAGAAAGACACTATGCCAGTAGGCGCACACGCAAAATTAGGTGCTTCATCGACGCACCGCTGGATGAACTGCCCCGGATCAATCCATCTTTCCGAGGACATGCCCAACAAGAGCTCTGTATTCGCTGCTGAGGGCACCGCTGCCCACGCGCTGACGGAGCTGTGCTTGATCACCAAAGGCCTTGAGCCTTGGGAACTGATCGGTCAATGGATCGACGATGAAGGTGATCTATACAAGCCCGAAGACCCTTCAATCGACAAAGACACGACATTCGAGATTACCGCTGAGATGGCCGATGCTGTTCAGATGTTCATCGACGAATCGTACCGACACTTCGACGACGGGGTGGCAATGGATATGGCGACCGACTGTGGCCCGCCGATCATGGAAGTCGAGAAGCCGTTCGATCTGTCTTTCGTTCGCCAGGAGATGTTCGGTACAAATGACAACTGCATCTTTGTCCCCACCTTCAAACTGTCTGTCCTCGACTTGAAATATGGTGCCGGGTACGCTGTTGAGGTCGAGGATAACACACAGCTGAAATACTATGGTCTTGGTGCCCTGCGCGAGATGTGCTGGGATGCAGAGGCTAACGATTATGACTGGGACCGGATGCCCGAAGAGGTCGAGCTGGTCATCATCCAGCCCCGCGCACCTCACAAGGACGGCCCGATCCGCCGCTGGAGCCTTCCGGCCCGCGAGCTGGTTGAAGACTTCGTTGATGAGCTGCGTGCAGCGGCTGGCGAGGTTGATGAGGCAGCAGACATGCTGACCGCAATCGAAGCAGGGGAGACCCCAGCGGACGCCGAAGGGTTCCCTGAGCTCCGCAGCGGGAACGCCTCAGTCTGCGCCGGGGAATGGTGCAAGTTCTGTCCCGCGAAGCCTGTCTGCCCTGAGATCGACAATCTGGCTCGGAAGACAATCGGCACCGATTTCGATGACTTGGACGACGATGAAGACGACAACAAAGCCAAGGTTGAAAAGGGCAAGAAGCTCGCCAAGGCCGCGATGGATTCGGGCGAGCTGGCCCAGATCATGCGCGTTGCTCCGATCATCGAATCATGGCTCAAATCCGTCCAAGGATATGCGCTGGATCAGCTCAAGGCGGGGCACAAGGTTTCCGGTCAGAAACTGGTGCGCAAGAAGAGCAACCGTCGCTGGGAAGACAAAGCCGCTGCGATTGAAACGCTGGAAATGCTCTTTGATGAGGACCAGATTTACAAGCCGCGCGAGCTGGTGTCCTTCACAGTGATCGAAAAGCTGCCCGGAGGCGCTGACATCGTTGCAGGGTTCGAAGAAGACAAAGTGATCGACAAGCCCGAAGGTGGCATTGCCATCGCTGCTGAGGACGACCCTCGCATGGAGATCGACATGTCGGCTGGCGGGGACTTTGATGATCTGGAGCCTGATGAATGATGGAGAAGACCGCCGAATCGCGATTGTATCGTTCGGTGATCTTCCGTGCCCTTTATGATGCTCTGGGGTTCGCCGGGTTGCCAAAAGGGTCCGACGATCACGCCGAAACAGTAGATGAGGCGCGTCTATTCTTCTTCGATCAAACTGGTGACTTTGAGCTGGCCTGCGAGATCGCCGCTTTGGATACCAGAGCTGTGCGAGAAAATGCACAACGCCTCATAACCGCTAAACAATCTGGCGATTATTCAAACATCCCTGACTTCTGGAGGGGGTGTTTCAAAAGAAATCGTGCTCCAAGCTATGGTGCCATAGCGAAAGAGCTTGATTAAGCCTCAGAGATGGGGTAGAACGAACTTCTAAACTCTGGAAAGCCTGAAAGGAACAAACATGGCTGATTACTTTATGTCTCCGCTCGCACGTCTGCGGTACGCTCACTTCCACAAACCCAACACGGGTGAAAAGGGATCGGGCAAATTCGAAGGCGTCTTCTTCGTGTCCCCAAACGAGATGTCCCCAAAGGACAAAGACCGTTGGAAAGCGATGAAAGTTGAGGCAAAGCGTGTCTTCATTGAAAAATTTGGTGCAAAGGCTTGGGACGAAAAGAAACGTCAACCCAAGAACGGATACTTGTGGCCCTTCCGCGAAGGCGATGAGGACAGCAAGACGTGTGCCCCAATGGACGACGAAGACATCTGGTTCCGCGCGAAAACCGAAATCAAACCCGGCGTTGCGGATGCCCGTAATGGCAAAGGTGATGACGGCAAATGGCCGGAAGCCGAAGACCCACAAGACGCATACTCCGGTTGCTTCTTGCGTCCGAAGGTCCAATTCTACGCTTACGACAACCAGTCGAAAGGTGTGGCGATGGGCCTCGGGAATGTCATCATCATGAAAGACGGCGAAC
>JAYMFU010079857.1:0-10631 GCA_036784835.1 Phaeophila floridearum
AAGACTTCAGCCCCCAGTAGTCCTGCACCAGCAACCTGCCGGTGTTCCCCTCGTCCTGGATCCACAGAACCACGTGACGTCTCCGCTTCTGGGTTCGAAAACCCATTCATCATGATACATTTGGAGTCCGCCAAGCTGTCGTACACCTTGGTGTACTTGTGTCACGAAAGCTTGCACTCTAGAGGCCAGTCGCTTAGAGTCCAGTCGCATACACACGAAACAGGTTGCATGCACCAAGTTCTGAATGCCAGCCGAAACCGGTGCGCACCGTACTGTGTTTGTGTGTATCCTGGTTTACGACAGAATCACAGGGCTGTCCCCAGTGTAACCGTTGCAGAGCCTGTAGCAGTGCTTTGGGAAGTTCGCAAATAGGACTGGTCAACAACAGTGTTGGCTGTCGATTCGACAGCGTCGAAGCGTGCCAATAACTTGTTCGCTTTCCCGCACCTGCGTGCTGTCCACTGCTGCGTCCCGTTATCTCGAGATACATCACCCGCTTGCGTGTCGCAGAATCTTCCCCGCATCGAGCGAATCCAGCGATGCTGCTGAAGTTCGCAGTTGAACACGTGGTAGTCGCGCACTGCAGTCCGTTGCTAGGCGTACTTGACTGAGGACGTACCCCACGTAGCTATGTAGCTACGTAGCGCATATCCCACTCGGATAGCCCACTCGGCGAATGGCTTGGATCCTAGCCAATCACACATGATGTTTTCATTCGCTCGATGCATTCCGACATTTCGCGACACGTGTCCGCGCGTTCGTTGACGGTGTGCACAACGGGTCGACTGTGAAGCACCCGGCTATCGGAACGAAGCGCTGAGTTCTGACAGGCATGAGCTATGAAACGTCTCCAGCTGAGACAGGCCCCATCCGATGCCTACGTGTATAGGAAAAGTCTACATACAGAGGAACTTCAGTGTAGTTGTGTCCTAGCTCTGCGATCCTATTGAGACAGCCCGACAGGCTGCTCGGGCCGAAATGACGATGTTGCTCCCCCATCGGGGTGGAGCGTACCTGCTGTTTTGCCTGTGGCTTAGCAGCATCAGCTCATGCGTTGCAGAGGATGGGCAATGCAGCACCGATTCCGCCCCGGGCCAGTGTGCCGCTGCTGCATCCAAGAGCAGCGCACCCAGCAGCAGCGCTCCCAGCGCGCATGCCGCCGGGACAACGCCCAGTGTGCCGTTCTGGCAGCGAATTGCGCCCGGCCCGAACGAAGTGCCTTTGAAATACCTCTTAGACATGGCGAAGCTTCCCGCGGATGATTTTTCCTGGGTGGGCGCGTTCTGTGACGGCAAGGTCGCTGGGTGCACAGATAAGCTTGATTTTCCCGGCCCGCAAGCGGAGAGCCAAATTGGGTACTGGAAGGTACGGAAGCTGATTTCCGAGATGCCGAGCAAGGAGTGGTCCGGGGAATGGTGGCGGGGCAACGAGCTCGGCACGCTGCTGAACAACCCGTACTACTACTACGAACCGGACGCCCAGAACCGACCTAAGCTGAGTCCCATGTCCATCGCGCTCGGCATCTCGCCGAAGCAGCACGCCGTCGTCCGTCCCATATTCGAGCGTTCTTTTGGTCTTCATGAGGGCAACTGGGAAGTTATCACTGCGTACATCGAGAAGGCAGCGGACGAGCTAATCGCGGCGGTCAGGAAACGCGGCGTGCTGACTCATAACGATCTCAAGGTGCACGTCCTTCCTCGGCCTGGGCATGCGGCATTATCTGCGACACGAAACATTTGGGTGCACGGTTCAGCTGGTTCTCGGATCGTCTGGGGCCCTTTGTTGCTGTCCTGAGGTCTGCCGCTTCTCGCAGCCTTCCGGCACAGTTGCCATGAGCCGAAACTCAGTGCAATTGTGTCTTGGAAAGCAGCAAGTCGTGGATTACACCACATGTGTGATTACACGCCAGTACACCTTCCCTGCTTCCTGGTGCATGGCTGAAGAAAACAAAGCACGACAATTGCGGCACCACTTGAAAACGGTCGCTTACCCACACCCGCAAGTTTGAGTTCATGACAGGAACGTCACTGTGAGCTGACGCAGATGGACTCCCTCAGCCGTGACAGCATGCGCCAATGCATAGTTCTATTGCCCTGCCAACCTGTGAATGTTCACAACGCTTACCTCCACCCTCCTGGTGTTCTTCCGGGTGGCAAACTCCTTGTTGTTTTGTTGTACGACGCGCATGTTTCCATTCCTTTTGCTAACTTGAGCACAAGCAGCCACACACATAGCAGACACAAAAGGGTCCAGAGGTGCAGTCAACTTCTTAATGCATGGTCACTTCTCATGGACACCTTTGGTGCCACCATGGTATGCAACACCGGTTCCCCACCTTAAGCTTGGTGGCCGGATGCATGATCTATTGGCAGCCTGGCTGGTGTTGCCCCAGATGGGTGTATGTTATACATGGTATCATGTACCAGGTATTCTGATGCCTGCTACACATGGTGGCTGGTGTGCATAACAGCAAGTCCGGGAGTTGGATATGGACATTACTAGGGTATTCGTACGATTCCCGCGACCGAAACAGTGATGTTGCTGCACAGACGCAATGGAAATGTTGCACAGCCAGCTGTGATGCATCATCATGCTGCCCGTGTGTTGCAGGTGTGGTTCCACAAGGTGGCGAACAAGATGGCGTTTGACCGCGAGGTCAGCGACGAGTACAGCCAGAAGTTCATCGACCTGCAAGGAAAATTCCTGCCCAGTCAGATTGTGTCCCAGGCATATCCCGGGTTTCTCTACGGCATTGACCCGCTGAAGCTCGATCTGGAGGGGACGCGTGCGGGTGTTCGCGAGTTTGTGGCCGAGTACAAGACTCTGCTAAAGGAGCACCACGGGGACCTGCTCAAGGGCCAGGACTGTTGGCCCTCGGTTTCCTGTGAGGAGCAGGCTGCATATGCAATGTATGATGCGTTTGTGTCAGCCGGGGGGGTGTCTGTGCCTGGGACGATCTATCAGGCCCTGGCAGTGGTGTTCTCGACGCACGAGTCAAACCCAGCTGGCAAGCCAGTCCGCTACGCCCCAGAACAGGCCGGGCAGCTGATTTGGGAGGCCATTCGCATCTTCCCCCCGGTGGTGGTCTTCCCCTACTGGAATCCAAGGCCAACGTGTGCTGGGATGACGGTAGAGCAGACTGCCGCACTGAATGGGCCGGATGGCTCCACCGTGCCGTGCCCTCTTGGCAACCCCAGCAGGTTCTCTGGGTTTCCCAAGGTCAACCAGTACCAAGGCGGCAAACGCTTCATGCCCAACGTGGCCATTGCGCAGCGCGACCCGGAGATCTGGGGCAACGACACGCTCACCTTCAAGTTGCGGCCTCTGGAGCTGTATGAGGAGTACAGCCTGGGATTCGCGGAGACGGCCGAGGACGCTGGTGTGGCGGGAGGACGCATGAATCGGAGCTGCCCTGGACGCCGGCTCTCTCTCTACATGGGTGAAGCCTTCCTTAGGAGATTCACACCCGATGACTGGACTGTGAATCCGGATGTGCCAATAAAGATTAAGACTGGGGGCCCGTACATTAAGGAGGAGTTCAAGATGTTCACCAAGGCACATGTGCACGCGTGCAAGAAGGCTTGTGGATGTCCAGCAGACAGCTCGAAGGATGATTCAGCTTGCCAACAATGTGTAAAGAAGGACTGCTACACTGCTTGATGACCACTGCTTGGGTGTGCATTTGTACATAGCAGTTTTGGACGTGAGGTTACTGGATGCCGCCAGTCAGAGGGATCCAGGAACTGTACTCGCCTGGTGTTTGTATTGTGCCACTGCAATTTTGTGTATTGTGCAGGCGGAGTTGATGGTATAGTTCAGTACGAGACAGTTCCCTTCTAGTGTTTATACTGACTTAGTACTGCTTAGTCGGTGAGACTGCTGGAGACCGCTTTTCCACCAAATGTCCATCGGTGCTACGCTAGGTCCACTGACCAGCCACAGGTGCTTGGGCAGGCTGCTGAGGTGTGTGATCCTCAGTAATGCGTGCCAGTCCCCCAACAGTGCCGCCCTTTTATGTGCCCAGACAGCCATCTGCACGCAAGCCTTGGGTGTCCTGTGAGGGGTGTATGTTTGCGCCCAGAAAAACGGCATAGTTTTCTGTTGGTCTGCACTAGCATCAGTGGGCTGTACACTGCAGCTATGCTTGCCATTCTTCACTACGTTTGCTCCGCACAAGAGCGCACACGAGCGCCTGATATTGTAACATGGCAAGGGCGAGATGTGGTGTGAACTGTCCACGCCAACTGGATTTGGTCTTGAGTGCTGATATCTCGCTGAGTTAGCTTGGTGTTCAAGAGTGAATGCTGCTATGCATAGCTATTCTTGCGATGGTAACAGCAACATTCCAGCGTGTCATGATGGGTACAATGCACTGAGTTTGATCAGGATAGACGCTTCCAAACAGAAGACTATGCGTATTGCCATGTCATTAGGAAGGTTGGAGATGATCAGCAAGCAGTGGGCAAGCGGGCATGTTTTCCTTCCTGCAGCTGTTCACGGTAGATTCCAGGGTTCCCCCCTCTGCACAGGCTCTTAACCTGTTACTCTGCAGTGGACCAGAGCTCTGGTCCACTTGTCAGGTGCTGAAGTGGCTACTCTCTGAGATAGGGCGTGGTAGCGCTACGGTCTGGCCCTGTGCGTCCCCAAGGCTTAGGGCAGGTTGCCTGAGGGTAGCATCAGCGCAAACCTGTGTGTCTCAAGTCCCATCGCAACGCGGCGATTTGCTTTCGGACGCGTGCAATTGTGGTGCATGCGGACACGTGCGCTTCGCTGACAACTGGGTTGCAAGTTCGTCACCTGCCCCAGGCACAAATACAGGACGCTTCACAACAGACCGGGCTGGAGGGGGGCCGAGGGGGACCGAGCTTTCCGTCGCCGAGCCGCCAGGACGTGAGATTGGAAGCCCGGGGGAGGTCAAGCGCTCGGGGCCAACGATGCCTGTGGCGTACGTGTGCTATCTGTGCGGCTGTCAATTCGGTTCCGCGAGCCTGCTGATCCATATCGAGCAATGCCGGAAGAAGTGGGTCGCGCGGGAGGCAGAGAAGCCGCGGAAGGAAGCCCGGCCGCTGCCCCCCGTGCCGGCAGCCCTCGCAGACCCGGAGCGCCTTCCGCAGGGCGAAGCAGCCGTCTCAGCGTTCAACAGCGCCATGATGGACGCGTACAACAGAACCAGCCTCTACACGTGCGTCAACTGCGGCCGGTCATTCAACGAAGACGCGTACAAGAGCCACCAGCGGCGATGCACGCCGGACGACGCAGGCGCCGGCGCGGCGCGTCCCCCCCGCAAGCCCCCTGGTGCTAAATCCGCGAATGCTGCAGCAGGAGCAGACAAATCAGCGCGTGGCGGGCCAGTCGCTTCTAAACCCCCTGTGCCGTCAGCCAAGCAGGACAAAGAGCGTGGGCCAGCGCAGCGGGGGCCGATCTCGTACGTGTGCTACCTGTGTGGCTGCCAGTTCGGATCTGCCAGTCTTTTCATACACATCGAAAAATGTCGGGAAAAATGGACGGCTCGCGAAGCGGCAAAACCCAAGCGCGAAGCCCGGCCGCTCCCTCCCGTGCCGGACGGCCTGGACCCGTCGAAGCAGCTCCCGACTGGAGGCGCGGCGCTGGAGCAGTTCAACAGCGCCATGATGGCGGCATTCAACAGCAGCAGCCTCTGTCGGTGCCCTAGCTGCGGTCGCACGTTCAATGAAGAGGCGTATCAGAAGCACGTACAGCGCTGCAACGCGGGCAAGCTGGGCGACACGGACTCCGCACCAGTGTCACGAGGTCCAGTTGCATACGTTTGCTACCTCTGTGGCGCCCAGTTCGGCTCAGCAAGCCTGTTCATTCACGTGGACAAGTGCCGGGACAAATGGGCGGCAAGGGAGGCCCTCAAGCCCGTGCACGAGCAACGCAGTCCGCCGCCCCCACCTGCCCAGCTAGATAAGTCTGTGCCATTGCCCAAAGGGGGAGCAGCCTTGGAAGAGTTCAACAATGCAATGATGGCAGCGTACAATAACAGTAGCCTCCGAGGCTGCCCGAACTGTGGCCGGTCTTTCAACGAGGAAGCGTACAAGAAGCACACACAGCGCTGCACACCAGACAACCCCGGAGGAGGTACCCGGCCTCTAACTGGAAAAATTCCAAGTGCTGGTGGAAAGTAGGCGGGGCCAATGACATGACTGTGTACATGAGTGTTCATGACAGCTGAACAGCCCAGTACTGAATAAGCTAGTGGCTCGCTTGCCTGGATATATTGCCTTCAGGCTGTAAACTGTTCTGTGCAACTACCTGTCCATATACGACACAGTTGTTGAACACCAGCACGCACAAGCGGATTGAACAAAGGAAAACTGTGAAGCTTCGAGCCACATATATAAACAAATTGCATTGGTCTAAACAGCCCCGAGAGAGTCGGCGATCACCATGTAGACGTGCGATGCACTAGGGCTCATCACAGAAATCCTTCGAGCTCGAGGTATTCGCGCACATGTTGGGGGCTCTCAGCATGTACAGCATGCATGCCAAAGGCCCGCGCGCCTTCAACGTTGGCTAAGCGGTCATCTATGAGCACTGCCTGACCCGGCTTGATACTCAGGTGCTCACAGATGCGCCCAAATGCCTCTTGGTCTGGTTTTCGGTACCCCTACACACACATCATACCCTGTACAGGAACGGCTTGAAACTCTTGTTTATTTGCACAGCTAGCGCAGCAGCAGCATCTAGGCAGCGGGTGCACTGTACTTTGAGGTGCACTGTACTTTGCTAACGGCATGGGCTCAGCTGCTTGTGGCAAGGCTGGAACAGTAGATCGGGTCTGAACCAGAAAGCTGGCTGCTTTCCTGTTCATATGCTTTTAACGTGTAACAAACCACCATAAGCCTCACCAGGCAGGCACCAGTTGCGGGCAAGTCCACGTGAGAGGCAAGGAAACGTGAAACAGCAGAGATGACGTCAGCACATCAGGCCACGGTCGGGGATGCATGGTGTTCATGTGGAGAGGTACACTGGAGGCTAAGGGACCAGCAGCGTGCAGGCCTTACAAAACCACATGTGCTCTCTCTACGCCCACCGTGAGCCACGGAGGACACACCTTCATGGGTCCTGAGCATGACACAAACGTCCATGGAAGAAGCTTGGAGAGCTCCAGCTTGGTTTCAACCAGCTCGAACCACTGCGGGTAGTTTGACACGATGTGCATCTCCTGTCCCTTGTCTCGCAGCATGCTCAGCATGTCCAGCATGCCCGGCAGGTACTCGTATTCACGGATCTGAACGCATGCGTACAGGTTAACACCTGTGCATCTGCGGGGTGGACTTCAACTTTGCACATATCCTGGGAAGCCTAGGTTTGAAACATGCCATGCAGGAGACAAGGACTCGACCGTGTTGTGTGCTGTGTGCAACGGGGTGCTCTCTGCACAAACAACAACGCTAGCACAGTGCACCCAATTCCAGAACTTCATCATATAAACCACATCACGGGCAAATGTAAGGAGCAAACATATATCACCAACGTCACGGTGCTACCAGTTTTGCACCCTTGACAACCTGCAACAAACAGAGGGCAAGGCGTGTGTGTGTGTGTGTGTGTGTGTGTGTGTGTGTGTGTGTGTGTGTGTGTGTGTGTGTAGACAAACTGCGCATCAGGATTGATCAGAAAGCAGTGCCGTGGAGCATGTTTGCTGCACAATGGTCAGCAGTGCTGCTGTACCTAGTGAGGCGCACTGCATGAACTACGCTGATATATGCTAAGGTATGACAACACAGTCACAACCCCCAGGAATTCTTGCACAACACTTGCTGTTAAAACCACCCTATTCTTCACCAGGATGCAGAAAATCAACAAACACGAAACTCATTGTCCATTGGATGAGTATGCAAGCAAGAAGATAGACCTACGTGTTCCACAAAACAAGCCAATTGGAAAATGGCAGTGTAGGTGCATGATGACAGCGAGCTTCAAGCAGCCCGACCTGTAGCCACGGGAAATACAGAGTAAACGGTAACAAATGCAACACAAGAGAGCAAACTTTGTGTCTGCACAACGCTGTCCAATGCAATGCTGGGGTATACTTTGCAGACTGTTATTTTCACTTGTACATGACAGTGCTTTATACATCGTCTCATGGTCTGAGCGTTACCAGCATTGCTTTCAAAGCCTGCATGTCAACAGGGCGACCATCCTTGAAAAACTGCCTCCCGGCATCATCTTCATGCAGGGTACCCTTCTCAAAATCAATCCATGTGGTTGGATGCTTGGCAGCCAGCAGCTCCTTGAACGACATGCCGAAGTGCAGAGGCATGTGGTGGTAGAATGGGTCCGTTACAATGGTGTCCTGCAGACGCGTAGTTCAAGAGATGTTCTGCATGCGGCTGTGATTGGGATGCACTCGCTCCAATGGTATGCACTGGAGGTCAGGTGTTGCAGGTGTAAATGATCATACATGTGTACTATTATGCACTATGAGCTCAGGCGTGTGCATACGTGGCAGAAATGGTATACGTATGTGACGAAGGGGTTGATGGAGGGTGGTGAGAGGATGGGGGGTTCATCTTTTGGCCTTGGTGTTGAAAGCAGTGTGTTGGATGCGCCAACGCAAGTTTGCACAACACAATGGAAAAGCGCAAGGAAACGGCGGAGAAGTCCATAAAAGAACAAGCTGCCAAGATTGTTCATGATGTGGTTGGACAGGTTGGTGTGTGGGGCTAGGCTGGCTGAGTTCTTGATTGTTGCACGACTCGGGCGCAACATGTTGCGGATGTGGGGTACGTGTGCCGGGCTTGGGTGGCTGGGGGGCAGCGGTGGGGTGCGCGATTGGGGCCAGAGCACTGTTTCTCGACAAACACTTTGGTGTAGAATGTGAACTGGCGTGGCATACTGAAGGCGTCACCGCCTCAGCACGGTTTTGTTCGTGTGTGCCATGCAGCACAAAACACCGAACGGGCCTGGACTATGCATAGCTATGCGGCTATGCCGGTGCACCACGGCGAATTGGTGTTGTTAGCAGGCTGCACGCGTGGCCACAGTGGCGCAGACGCCACTGAGGCACCGGTTTGCCCAACAATTCCGTTCCCACGCTTTGCTCCGTCACCACTCCCAACTCCAAATGGGAGGGTGAACGATGCGACCGGACCGCTTCGCACCATGACGTCGAATAGCAGTACTTGGCCGCGCGATGTTGCACATCGTCGCAGATCGACCTTTCTTGCACACGCGCGCGGCCGGGCAAGGCGCGCACTGAACGCAGCCTGCATCGCTGCTGAATCGTCTAAAGGACTGCAACTCCCGCCATCAGTTTGGCCATGATCAAACTGTGCGTTCCGTCTTCCCTGCCTTGCTGGCGCGCCATGGCGATCCGAGCGTCGCAAACGTGGACGCGTGCCACAGCGACATTGCTGGGATTAGGGTTCGTTACTGCTGACGATGGCCAGTCCGTTTCAGCTCACCAATCAGCATGAAACAACGACTGTGCACAGCTGTGCTGGATGGCGGTGGCGCCAGCGCGAGTTGTGGCCAGGCTTGGGTTTCGTCATGGCCACTGGGACTGTGCCACAGGTGCTTTGCGTACTGTATGTTCAGATATCTCCGGTATCAGAGGCGTGTCCAGAACTCGTGCAATAAGAAACGACGCGTATATGATGAGGCAAGCAAAGTTAGAATGCTTCAGCCACGAGACGAACAATTACTTAGTGGCATGATGATGCACTGAGCGCCCGGGGATCCCAGTGGACTGGAAGCTGCAGATGCGTTTCTTGCGCATCGCTTCCAAGCTTCCCAGGGGAACCCGCACCAGAGCATCTGTGTTGAACGAAACTCCACATCACCATCCGCAGTGGACGGAACTCGGCAGTGAGGCCTCATGAGGCTGGGTGTGTGAACATGGGTAAAACTAGGATAGAGATTGGCATTGATAAGGGGTGCAGCACTGGTGATGCAAGAAAAGCCCAACCCAGCTCTCCCATTGGCCCTTGCATCATTTGCAAGGCCGCAAGGCCTCAAGGCAACAAAATCCAAATGGTAGTCAGGTACATGTGACCATATTCGAGGTTTTGCGATGTGCTTGACGGGACCCTCAGTGCTCCAAGGCAAGCATCAAAGGCTACACTTCAGATCAGCCAGCGTTTGCAACATCGCCACTGAACGACCACCCAACTAACAAACAGGTGTTGCTTTCAAGGGTTCAGGTCTTGTGATGTAAGCACTAGGCTAGCTCGGATGTTCCGATTGGTGGCAGCCTAGCGCTTGCATAACATGTTCAAGAACCGAGTCCTACAGCACAGCAAATGCACTACTAGTCCTACAGCACAGCAAATGCAACATCCATCGTCGTTGTGGTTGACGCGGCCCCCAACCGCATGGACAAACAGCATAGAGACATGATCAATGCTCATCTGCCTTCTGTTCGGTTATCGCCCACATGTGGTTGTGTGCGTACCCCCAGCTTACAGTGAACTCTGCTTCAGATACCTTTTCAATTAGTAAGGCCCAATCCGGGGCGGTTTGCGACATCCGCGTCAGTGCCTGACTTCGCGAGCTTGGTGCGTGCTCGTTTCTCGACCAGATTTGGTAGTGAAAAGACGTATACGACCAGATTTTCTCCTAGTTTAACATACTTTAAGCCCGTGTGTTGAAACCGTCAGATCGTG
>JAYMFU010079968.1:0-10624 GCA_036784835.1 Phaeophila floridearum
GGCCCCATGGCAACCAAGGGTTGGCACAGCCTCAACTGTGTAACCGAGTTGACACAGCCAGTGCAGAACAACGCTGGGCAGCGGCCCGGAACAGATTTGTAGGAGAAGAGGCAACCGCAGCATTGTCCATCATGACATCGACCCAGCACCAGCTGAACAGTTCCCGTCTGCGCGTGCTGCCAGTCAGACATCTGCTACAGGGGCCATTAAGTTGCCATAGGCCGCCAGCATGTAGCACGCTAATCATCCAACTACTGTCTTACTACCGACAGACTTGCCCAGTTCATTAATGCATGCACATCCAAGGCTGAATGATCCAATACATAGCCAAACCACTTTGCCAGCTTGAACAGAAGCAATCCCCAACCTATTTATTTTGCCACCATGCAGGCCTCCATACGAACATCGCCAGCGTAAGGAGGGCACCAAAGCGAGAGTAATCAAAAATGAAAGGAGCAACCCACGCGACATCCAGGGTCATTGTTTAAACAGCTACAGAAAGCGCATATTTCAGCGACCTGGCTAGGGACTCTGGCACCCTGGATGTGCACCCTCAAGGTATCACCCAGTGCTGGCTCCCGCTGGCAGCGCAGGCAACCAGGTGGTTCGCCTGACGCCTGTATCCACCTCCAGTTCCATAGGTCATCCAGCTGAAGCAGCATCAGACGCACCCTGGCAGTGTCTACGCTTGTCTGGCAATCTTGCAACATTAGCGTGCCCCAGCACACCAATGCACCACTCATGCTCATCTTCGTTTGGCCTCGCCACAGCTCCCAGACACTCTCCCTCAAGGCGCCTTCACTGTCAACTGGCGCAAACCAAAGCAGGGAACAGACAGCCGTGGACAGCATTTCTGGATGTAACGCAACACAATTGCTGCCACTCTGCACCACAAGCCAGCAGCGGAGCCTAAATGCCCATGAGCACGTCCAGCACACCGGACTTAATCCATTGCCGCTGGTCAGGTACACGCGTCTTCTGAGTTGAAGATTTTTCCCTCGCCTTCACAGCTTCAGCTTGTGACATTATCCGCTGAGAGGCTTTGGAGTCACCACATGCTGCTTCAAACTGTGCCCAGGCCTCAAAAAGCGGCACGTAGTACTCGGACGTTCCGTCCGAAAGCGAGCTGCCCAGCTTGAACAACTGCTTGGCACCTGGCATGTTGCCACTCCTCCACTCCATGAGTGCAGACAGGAGCACAATCTGAGGGGCCCTGCACTCAGCGCATGCTTAACATAGCACTATGCTGCTGGTGTGCATGCTCAATTTTGCAGAAACTGTTGAGCACATGCGTACCTCCCTTCACCGCGTGCCATAGCGCACCTGGCTTAGCACAACATTGCTGGTTTGACAGGCATATACAACTTGACCCCCAGGAGTGCACAGCAGCTGAGGAAGACACGCAGTCCAGCAACGCTCAGCTGCCCATGCTAGTGTGACACAAAAGCTTTCATTTCCGTTCTGCTCACAGCACAAGACAGATGCCAAGGCAACAATGCCTGCAAGCTGGTTGGAACATCACATACATATGTCTACAAACAGCAAAACAAACCTTCTGCACATGACAAGGAACAAACTGTCGTAAGGGGAACGCAGCCAGTGCAATTAGAACAGAACGCTCAGGCTACACAACTTCCAGGCTGGAATTGAGAAGTGCACCACTGTCTGGTCACTCAGCTGGTTGGCTCGCAAGATGCTGCTGCGGACCTCAGGTGAGGTACGACCACAGCCCAAATGCAAAAACAATAGACGAGACCAGTTCTACTCATACGTCTTGCAACCAAAACGGAGGACTAGCGCATCGAAGGCTCGGCTAGCACGAGCAGAGAGGCTGCCCAATCATGTGACATGGTGAACAATTACTCTTAGACATCCGCAAATTCGGCATTCGTTGAAGGGAAACGAGCAGCCCGGTCTAAATGAACCAGGACTAGATACACAAACTTTCTGGGCAAGCGCAGCGTATTCGCATGCATTGCAGAAAAACGCAAGGCCATGCACTGGCAGCAACAGAGCTCTTAGCATGAGGACGAGGAAGGGGAGAGCATACTTCGGAACACATTTCCGTGCCTCCCTGTAGATCTCACGGCACTCCTGCACCGGCAGGCACTGCAAAGCCGTTTGCAAATACAGGTACCAGACGGTCCTGACCTTGGGTCCGATGATGACTGCCTGCAAATGACAAGAAGCTCATCTCTGCCGCACAATCTCCAAAGTACGCCGCTGGCATATCTGTGAATCAAGCGCTGTGGGGTGTCAAACAGCTAAGCGAGGATCCCTGAGTGCGCAAGTGTGCTGGCAATCGGCACCAGACTAGGCACCCTCAAGAACAAATCAGATGATGAGAGTATAGTCAGCTATGCTGCTTGCTGGGCAAAAAAACCTTACTTGGGAACATTGGCCGGACAAGTGCTCTCTTTTATAGGAGCATTTTCATGCGAAGTGAGCAGAGCTAGAAGATAGATTGGAAACAACTCACCCACATGTCAACAGCACCAACTGTGCCTAACGCACCAGCGCACAGACTAGGTCTATCATCTAAAACTCCAGGCGAGCTTGCAGGAAATAACCTTGACAAACACTCAACATAAACATGAAAAATGTAATCATGCATGACCAGGAGGAGCCAAAACAGCGGGCAAGAGCTGACGCAGCGAAGAAAGGATGCGAGCACGTGCTACGCAGCATACCTGCTGCAACAGGTGCAGAGCTCGATCATACTGCTTACACGAACGCTCCAGCAGGGCCCACGCAGTCCATGTGCGCACATCGTGCGACGCCACCTCCACTGCCTGCTCGAACAGCACCCTCGCCTGTTCCACGTTGCCCATGCGCCGCTCCAGTAGCGCCCATTCCCGCAGCGAACGCACAGTCGGCCGCCGCTGTTGGCAGTGCCGTTGGTACAGCCGCTGCGCCACGTCCCCCCGGCCCTCCAGCTCCGCCAGCCGAGCGAGCTCCTCGCAGCACAGCAACGCTGCAGCGGTCTTATCCGTCTCCAGGCCCTGCTTGAAGATCGCGGCCGCACCACGCCGGTCCCCCTGGGACACCAGGATGATTCCGAGTGTACGTGCAACCGTGGCATTGTTCGGCACGCGCTTGCGCAGCTCATACAGGAGCGCCTCTGCCTGCTGGACCATGCCGCACTGCTGCAAAAGGAATTGTGCAAAGGCGTGCTGCAGGTGGACGCTGGTGGGCGCCACTTCGAACGCGCGCCGCCAGGTGGCGACTGCATTGGGACGTAAGTGTGGGTCGCGTGCTGTGATGCACGCCAACTGCACCCAAGAATGCACATTGTCCGGGTCCAACTCCAGCGACCGCTCCAGCAGCACACGAGCACGGCCTGCAGCACGATCGAGTGTGTTCGGCATTGCCGCCAGCTCGGTAGGAAGGAACAGCGGAGGGATTCACAGCACAACCATGCAATAGGGGCAACAACGATACTGGCAACAACGATACTGGATAAATGAAAAAAAATGGCTGCGGAAAAGTAGCCACGTCACTAGCTGCAGCCAGCAAGCTGGTGAGCCGCAGCTGGGCCGTCAGCAGCACGTGGGGCCCACCCCGTCCCCAGCTCGCTGAAACACACAACATGAACAGCTTACTGTAGTGAGTGACAGCAGGGCGTACGCACGGACAGGGAGCAACAGCACGCACCAACATCGGCCATCCTCAACTCCATGCCAGCCCAGCTGGAGTACATCACAGCATCATCCCCGCAGAACTTGGCACCACTCTGGAACATGCGCCGCGCCTGCTTCACATCACCTTGCACGTAGCACAGCTGGCCAAGCGTGGTCCATGCATGTGCGTGTGCTGGGTTGAGCTCAATGGACCGCAAGAGGTACTGCCGCGCCTGTTTGAAGTGGTTCTGAGAGAGTTCCAGGTGAGCAAGGGAGTGCAGGGTCGGCTCGTGGTCAGGACAGTGCTTCAAGCTGTCCAGCAGCAGTTGCTTCGCACGGCGTGTGTTGCCACACCGCCGCTCGAACTTGGCCCAGCTGTTCCAGGCAGACGCATTCGTCGCTTTCGCCTGCAGGCACACATCAACAGCTAAAACTGGCGCCTATGTCTCGGTGGTGAACGTGCCCTGGCCCGGCTGCCCAGCTGGGGACCATCGCTGGCATGGGCAGCGATGGCACTCCCACCCACCATTGTCTCAGCAAACGGTTACGTGCAAGCTACATGAGGGGTGTACGAGTCCATGTGGCGGTGACGGGGAAAGTACGGGCTGTGTGAATAGCAAGGGTCGGCAGGCTGCTGTTGTTCAGTGTGCGACACAGGTGCTGAAAGCAAGGCAAAGCCAGAACGCAACAGATCCCCGAAACATAGGATGGGCAAGCAACGTGAACTCAAGGGTGGAAACGGGAGCGCCACACGGGTTGTCGCTTGCACCCGGTAACCACACGGCACGCGACATGTCCCAGTCATCCTGGGTTGCATGTGAACAACAGTACCGCAGCATTGATCCAGACACCTGCTGGGTGCGCCGCTGGTGGCGGCAGGGCCCGTGGGTGCCGCACCTGCGCAGCACTCCTGTAATCCCTGCGCGCCTGGTCTGTTTCCCCGCTGGCTTCTTTGAGTCGGGCAAGGCCAACGAAGGCAGGCGAGTTTTGGGGATCAATCTGCAGAGCCTTTTGGTAAAGCTCCTGTGCCTCTGCGTTCCGGCCCTGGCGTGCGCACAACACCGCTGCGCTCTGCGGGAAGTAGGCGTTCCCGGGAAAGCGCTCCATGCCCTGGTACAGCAGCGTGAGCGCCTGCTCCTTGCGGCCCTTCCTGGCATGGTACCAGGCCTGTCTGTGGAGGTCTACGTCCGGCCGGTCCGCCCCTGCGGCGCCCTTCGCCCCGCGGCCGACACCGTGTACGAAGCGCGAGCGCGCCCTGCTGGTCGCGTCGTTGCGGGCCGCCTCTTCGGGGAACTGAGCGTTCCGCAACAGGACGTTCCATACGGACAGCAGCACGGGGTCTCCGGGTGTCGAGGGACTGAGCTGTGCACCGTTGGGTGTCGTGGCTTGGGTCCCCGCGAGCGGGGCATCCAGCGGCGCGCTGTCACGGAATCGCGGAAGCAAGTCCCCCCAGACGGTCTCAATAGATGGCTTCGTCTGGCAATGGACGTGAGCGCGTATCCGCGTGACTGAGGCGCGTCGGCGTCGGCGTCCAGCGCTGCGCTCGGGACCGCCGCGTGAATTAACACGGCGCACGCCCGGCCAAGGCGCACGAACCATGCCAGCCAGCAGCAACTGGGTAGCGACGCTAGCTCGTGCTCATCTGGCCGCAGCTAGCGTTGGTGCGACGAAGGGGCACGGCGCGATCACATCTGCACAGCAGCCGTCACCGGCGGCAACAACGCAAAAGAACCACAAACGCCTACGCCTTACGAGGGAATGGCGCAAGAGATGATAGTGGAGGCTGCTGTGCACGCGGCCGGACACTCGGCGCTGTATGCCGCCACACGCTCGCGCCGGCTCCGACTCTCGGCCAGGCACTCTTCAGGACGTGTCGGTGCGTAGCAGTGCTCACTGGTGCTGAAATTCCCTTGTGGGATATGCTTCCATCAACGCAATTGGGAAACAGTGCCGCATCGGCTGAAAAGCACTGCGCAGTTGGGCAATTGTGCGGCTGCCATGCATGCGGCGTGGCTGTCGGGCGCGCGGGACGGACCCTCCCCGCAGCCGCCCGCGGCACGCGATTCCGCACACAGCAACGTGAAATTGCAGTCCACAGCAGACAAGCCTACACATCGTTGCGCGCCGTGGCCAGCTAGTGCTCGCCCACTGTGTTTAGCAGCGTATAGCTGAGCACTCCATGACGTCACCAGAGCGCTGACGCGGCATGCCTGTTGGCAGCAGGTGGTGCTGTGCGCGGTCGAACCCGACCCTGCATGGCCGTTTCCACGAGCCATATCTTTCATTTGGGCTTTCCAGTTTGCAACAGCCGTCTGATAGTGGTCAACGCGGTCCCGCGGGAATCCCTGAACTCGAATTCGAACGGCCTGTCCAGAGCTCCAAGCTCGGCGCAGGTGTTCAACACGAGTCTTCAAACTGAACTTGAGGCCACGGCGGTCGCCACGCGAATTTGAACCCGAACAAGCAGGATTTGAAGCACATTGCAAGGCAAACACCCTGTGTTTGCCAAACTGTTGAAGAGCGTGCACCCTGCGCTCCCTCGTTGCCTGCCCGCGAACTTTCAAGACTGTCGCCATCGGTCACACTGCGATTTCGTAATGTGTGAACATCTGCTGGTCACAAGCCGTTCAGTGCCGTGCAGGGTAACATGACCGGCTAGCACAGCTCAGCAGCCACTAGCCGCTGCCAGCCGTTGTTTGCTTGACCATTGGCCTGTAGACGGAGCCTGGTGCAGAGTGCGAACAGAACTGACCTGAGCACACTGCATGTACTCAAGCAAATGCGTCAATCGATACGAAACCATGCAGGCCTGTGCCTGCGCTGTACATCTTTGAGTCTCCAGACTTTTGCAGCCACCATGAGTACAAGCCAAACTATAGAACTGTAGGTACAATTGCGTTATCGACCGTGTATACGTCATCATCTTGCACACCCTGGGCGCACAAACGTATGTTCAGGGGTGAGGTGCGCTACAGGCTGCTTTGTACCACCACATATGGATTGTAGCACACAGACAGCCACTGTGTATGCTGCTTTGGGCGTGCTACCAGCGGCAACGCTAGGAGTGTACAGTGAATTCATGCTTAGCAGCCAAATTGGTGAGAAGTCTGCAAACCAACCGAGGTGAAATGGAAGCGCGATGTGCTGTATAGCATACAATGAAAACAACAGTGCCTGGCAGGCCAAGAACCTGGCACCCCAGCAAAAAACACATGTGCATGCACATGGCCAAAAACCATCATTATGCTGTGCACATTCGCAAGTTGCTTGGTGGCTGTTCCACGTGCTCAATGAATGCACAACCTATGGGGCCTGAATTGCATGAGCCGCTCCAGTGCACGGAAGCAACCCAGGGCAGCCAGCACATGTGCTGAACATTCGCGAGGCAAACCTGCTACTGCATGCAGCTGCAGTCCCCGAAGCCACCTCACCAGACAACAAGCAGCAGCCCTGTCTAAGCAGCAGCTTTAAAGCGAAACCAGAGCGCCGCCTGCAGGCCACCGCAGTAATAACGCCTGTTCTCACACACGCGCTGCAGTGAACATGCATGGGCCCGGCCACGCGTCACACGTTCCATGGTGCCGCTGAACGCTTGGACTGAAGCACGAGCAAGCGGTATCGTTCAAAGCGTGCACAGGCAGCCAGAGCGGCTGTGACGACTGGATTGATTGCTTGCCTTGTTGAATCCCGCCTATTGTAAGGCTCCGCGGTGGCCGTCGTTTCGACCATGCTGGCGACATGCAGGCCTTGCGCCAAGGCAGCTACGATCAAGAATCGTTCGGTGCGAGTCGTGTCATGAGCTGCGATGAGTTGCGCCGTTTAGCACGCGTGACAGTGCCTGCCTGGCTCTGCAGGCTGGCAGGTGCCGTGTTGCCCGCCCTCAGGCGTCCACGCGGACGCTGGACGCAGCGTCCCCGCAAAACAACGGGGCAACACAGGTCGCGACAGGGAAGGCACAGAGTGAATTGAAGCTCAGGCTGCTGCAAGAAATCGCTGGTAAGCGTCGTTCTTGCTGGAGCGTGACATGCATGTAGCTGCGACGCCTGGTTCTGCTCGGTCGAGCATCCACGAGCTCCCATTGGCGCTACCTAAGCGATGAACTGCACGTTCAACATCGTGTGACTGTAAGGGATCTAGTATGCTTGGCCTCGCTGTTGCGACCAACAGTCCTGGCTTCGCTGTTGCAGAGCTGCTAACCGTGCAAGCACGCCAGGGCCGAACTTGTCAAACGACAGCGTCCACGCAGCGGGGTCTGGATAGACTTTGGGCCGGTAGGCAATGGATTTGTGGGGCCACAGTGGTCGCTGCTACCTGGACGGACGGGAACTTGAACGTCAAGCCCAGGCTTGGCACTGATTCTTTGTCATTGGGGTCAGCCTGATTGTTTTACCGCCGCCGCCATGAGATGCGTCTGAGATACATGGCGGGGATGTCTCACATCCCCCGGCGGGGGGGTGAGGGCTGGTTGGCAGCTAATGCAATTGATGAAACACAGAAGTTCCACAGTGCCTGCGGCTTGCAGGAACGGACCGTGGTGCTTGTGCCAGCTTAGTGTCTCACCGAAAAATCAATCGGATTCTCGAGGACCTGACAGACCTGCAAGCGGACGCAGAAGATGTCACTCCAGATCAGCTTGATGGAACCTGGGAGTTGCTGTACACTACAGCAGAGACGTTCAGGTACGTTGCTTGTCATGGCCATTTCTCTAGGGGTCGGGCTTGGCCTACCACCCACTGGTGTCCCTGCTCTGCATTCTGATGACAGCAGCAGCCTGGGGCACTTGCCAGGGCTGGTGAGCAGAGTGTGTCATAGGTTGAAATGTCATCATTACGCTGTGTTCATTTCCCCAGCTGACTTGGCTTGTTTGCAGAATACCGTCACAGCGATAAACCATGCTATGGTTCATGGACAGGTGTCATTCATGCATATGGACGTCATTTCCATCCATGTCAGAGTGTGTTGCTTCTCGCGTGGACACTAAGACCTGCGTGTCCCTCAGTCATTGGATGTTCCTGCACATGTGTATGCTTGGATCGCTGAGGACATGACAGCTGCAGTCTGCAGTCCTGGCCCAGCCGGGCGACTTGCTGCAGCCGCCGTGTCCAGCCCAGCCAGTCAGCGCTGTACGATTTCTTGCGCGGTGCGCACATCACACCGTCTCCTCAGAGCAACGCGGGCGCCCGCATGCAGACTCAGCTGACTCACACTTCCGTGTGCTGGCCTCGTGCCTGCTGAATTGTATGTGCTGGGGGTCTGGGCCATGGTTCCCTAATTCCACTTGCTTCCTGATTGCATGCGGGTTGCGCTCACAGCTCACAAGGTCATAGAAACTAACATGAAAAGCAGGTGCTTGGACTACCCTCCTTGTGCAGGTCCAGCCCCTTCTTCAACGCCTTCCAGGACGGCCTGATCAGGGACAGGGACATGGCCAGCGCCATTTTCAAGATCACAGACAGCATTCCCGGTGCTCACATTGGCCGAGCGCTCCAGGAGATCGACTTGACAAACGGCACTCTCGTTTCCAAGGTGGACATGTCTGTGTTTCCGGGGTTTACAGGCACTGTGACCACAGAGTGCTCCATCAGCGGTACGGCCTGCACCCACACTGTCAGCACCCAGCACCCCTCATGCTGGGTGCTGTTCAGTTGCACAGTCTGCACACCGAAGGGGGTCATCCCACTACTCGGCTTCGTTTCAACCTTGCCTCAGTTTTGCTGGGTCCCGGATTCAACCTGTTGAACAGCACCAGTAGCACTTGTCCCGCCAGGTGCATGCAACCTGAACAACTCCATTTTGACTGAGTTCTTGTCAGCCCCTTTGAAACACAGTACATCAGATTTGCAACCGGACAATCACCTAGTCCACCTTGACAAGCAAGCTTGTCAGGCCTTACGTTGCAGTTGTTGGATGGTGTGCTGGTTGTCACACAGACATACTATGGTAGCAGTGTATTATTGCATCCGGTCCGCTGCAGTGGTTCACTGCTTGGCTGGTTGCTGGGAGCTGTTCAGGAGCCACACAAATTCTCACTGGAGCCACGTCTCATCCTTTACAGTCCACTATGTGCACGGCCCACGTCTTGTCAGGCTGTCTGCTCAGGTTGCTCTTCTTCTTGTTCAGACTGGCTGTTCAGCGGCCCATGGGCCCCTGTACCGGCTCTTCTATGCCTCAGATACACTCCCCTTGGTTGCCCGTCTTGCGTGATTCCCATCCTGTCCATGGCAAGCAGTCCACAAATTGGCTAGCATTCAGGAGCACTGAAGCAGCCTGAGTGAAGCCTGTGTGCAGGAGTGGGGCGCACACTGTACATGACAGTGGAGCAAACTTCTGTGCAGAACAGCCCGTTGTTCCCGTTCTTGGAGACCCTGCCCGTCCCCGTTCGGTCTCTCTTGGAGCAGTTGCGTGGCAAGGGGGCTGCGGACGTCGGAGCGGATGTCAAGTATATAGACGATTCGTTGCGTTACATCGTGTTCAACGATCAGCAGAAGTTTGTTTATGGGAGGGTGGCTTGAACAGTTGGATCCAAGCAAATTGGAGTGGTTGGGGGCTGGTTACCATAGGGGTGCATAGGACGTGACTGTGTGCGCAGCATAATTTGAACGCTGCTGCTACGTATTGTGTCGCATATAGCAAATTGTAAGGTTGACACAAGGATGGCCTTTTCTAAAGCTTCATCAGTTTATGTGGGAGTGTGCCTCGAAGTGGAAATGGCTGGGACTGTGGATGCCGGGGTCCTGGGAGGTAATAGCCGTATGCTAGGCAGTTCCAAGTTGTGTTTCCACAAATGATGTACAGAAGCTCAAGAAAGGAAGCGCGAAAGGCAGCAAAAACAGATGATGTACATACAAGCAAAAGAAAAGGCAGAGTATGGCCTGGATGGTAGAGAGATAGAGAACAGGCAAGCAAACATGACACCAGTAGACCCTGATGCAGACCAAACAAGTAGCAGAAACCCAACGCCAGAGGGCAAACTACGACTCAGTGGTAGGGGCCTGATTGTTATG
>JAYMFU010080079.1:0-10623 GCA_036784835.1 Phaeophila floridearum
AGGGTGGGGCGGGGGGATATTAGGCGACAAAATGGCACCGCTGTAGCGCACTGGCCAGGCAACGTCAGAGTACGGCACAGCATATGCGTTGAGCATGACGCAGCAGCAACGCAGTGCAGGCGAGTGAGGCGGCCAGTGACATGCACATGGATGACGCTCAGTAAGCTGGTGAACCACGTGCACTGCGCCCACTGCGGAGAACCACGCCACGTGGCACTTGGACCGAGACTGTGTCAGGCGGCAGCTTACAGGAGCCGAGGGCATGCACGACCAGAATGAACGCGAGGTAGGAGCCGAGCACACGCACACACGCCCAGACGTCCAGCGCGGCGCGGGACAGAGCAGCATAGGCGCGGGCCCGGGAGGGCAACGCTAAGCTGCTGCACCAAAACCACCTGTACGGTTGCACACGAAGCTGCAAGCGCACTATGCGCGCGGAAATGCAGCACAACGCTCGCGCACTAGCGGGTGCACCTGCTGAGTGACCTGAGGTCCCGCAAAGACCGCGGTGGGCCGACCAACTGACCAAGCCCTGAGCTACCGTGTACGCGAGCGCGCGCGCCGTCCGCACCTGCACGAGGACCTAGCACCGGAAATCAGTGAGTCCAAAACTCTCGGCAGGCAATCAGCCACGGCAGGAGAAGAATCAACAGCCAAAACACTCAACCTAAGAGAGCTGTAGGCATCACATCACCATAGCAGTTACAGAAGCGAAAGACCTTGGAGGCCTAGAAGCGGCGATGAGCAAGTCACAAAGCCCAGACGGCGACCAGCACAACCCGTCAAGGAGGAGCCCAACCAGTGGTTGCAGAAGCGAAAGAAAGGGAGGAACGCAGGGGAACAGGCACGAGACAGCAGGAATAACCAGCCACAAACGCATCATATAGTAGTTACAGAAGGGAGGCAGGGAACACAAATAGTAGTCATATACTTAGCAGCCCAATACTTGCTCACCCCTCACAGGGCGGGCATGCATGCATGCATGTGCTACCGACGTGGACAGCGCGTCTGGGGGTCCGTCCACGAAGACATCTTCCGTGCAAGCGATGAGCGCGACGTCAGGGTGCCCGTCCCGGGCGGCCTCAAGGACAAGCTGCAGCGCTAATGCGAATAGGAGCCCATAGGGATCTCCTTGGCGCACCCTTCTCGCTGGACGCCCTTCTCCGCTTTTCCTTCTTGCCCCTCGCCGTGGCTGAGCGCTCTTCATGCTCCTCCTCCTGCTCTACCGCTTCTGCCAGTGCGCCCTCGCCTTGGTGAGCTTGTTGAGATGCTGGGCGCTTACGGAGGTTACGGCGCTCTTCATGCTCCTCCAGCTCCACGGCCGCTGCCGGTGTGTCCCCGCCTTGGTGAGCTCGTGGAGATGCAGGGCGCTTACGGCGGTTACGGCGCTTGCCGCTCCCCCGACCCGGTACACCTGTGTCCACACTCGCATGCAGGTCAACATCCTGCGGCTGCGCACCACCTCGTGCCTTCAATGTGACGGTGTCTTCGCGATCTGGACGTTCACCGCCAGCCGGTGCTGGTGCACTGGTCTGGAGAGGCCTACGTCCGGGGGCGGTATCCGGCGGTGGGCTGGGAACGGCGGTTGCCGCCTTGCGTGTCTCTTTGGGCCTCCGTCCCCAGCGTTCCTACAAACACAGAGCACGTTCTCACCTCTGTCCTGTCAGATTCCATGGCCATGCAGTGTGTCGAGAATAATGCACTCCAAGACACGGCGTGATCTAGACAGGCGCTGAACAATGACGGAGTGCCGTACAAATGTGAGCTGTAGGTGTTCGGATTCTCTGCTACCTCCGGAGCGCAGTGCATCCACGTTTTCCCGCGCAACACGGTAGGCTGGGAGGGGGCCGAGCAGCCCACACAAGCACCAATGGACCTCATGCTGACAAGGAGACCGTGCGTGTCAAGTCAGTCCGCGAGCACATGCGCTGAAAACAACGAATCCACAGCGCTGGCCGATGCTGCCCTGTTGCAGACACCATTGCTGTTGTAAGGCTGAGAAGCCGCAGGCCCCGTGCACGCTGGGGCCATGAAAGCACTGGAACACCAAGATCTGACAGCAAGATCCCGTAGCTTGGTGTGGCACAGGCATCAACAAAGCAACCAGCGCAGGTGGCACCAGTGGGGGCCGGGATCAGGCGTAGATGCACCAGCAAACCACATTGATGTGTCACAAAACAAGACAAGGGTTCTCATGATAGAAACGCACGGGGTTCCATCCAGAGTTTCAGGGTGAGTGGAGAGATGTAAACAGCTCGGTTTGATGCTAACGCGCAGGCAGCGCATAGCAGTCACCATCAATCAACCAACCGACTGTACCCTGTCCCGCCCCACCCAACCATCCAAACGACCCGCTTGGGATCACAGGAGGAGCACACAACAGACCGCAGAGAGAGGAGTGCACAGTGAGTACACTGTGAGAGCACACTGGAAGACAGTTCCATGACTGCGAGAGCGAGGAAGTGTGTGTCCTTGCACCACGACATGGGCGGTTTGCAGCTTCAGTGCCTGTTGTCAGCATTTGTTTCCAAGCTGCAAGCAAGCAAGGCAGCCTTGTAGCTGCCCTCGGAGCGCACCACCCCTGTCTGTGCTTGCGCCCGCTCCTCAGCTCGCTTCCTGCCCCGACCAAGCACGTGTTTGGGCTTCTGAGTTCCACCACCACGCACTCTGAGTCCCTCTTCAGCCGCCGGCCGCCCTTTGTCGCTCTTGCGCTCCCTTCTCCGACCTTTGTCCTTCTTGCGCTCCCTTCTCCGCGTGCCATCCGCTCGCTGCTCTGGCGCTGCAGCCGGGGCCTCCTCGAACGCCGGCACGCGCACAAGTTCAAACAGGATGGGCAGGTCCGCCGGTGATTTGCGCTCCGAGCCCGTGACCGACAGCCTCACCCGCGCTGTATCGCGGAAGGCACTGCTGACGCTCGACTGCATGGTGTCAGAGTGCCGCGCCGGGGTGTCCTCTGGCCGCACCTGTCCGCAAGGCGCAGGTCCACCTGGAAGCGCAGAAAAACTTGGAGGGCAGCAGACGGACGACCATGGTTGTGCATGAATGCCGCACACAGGGCGACCGTTGGGCCATCAGCTGGGCATCTGGGAATCGGGTGAGCTGTGACTGCAGGTGATGCTGATGGTGTGACACTTGTGTAGTGGACATGGCGATGGTGATGTGTACTCGGTGTGTGTGTGTGTGTGTGTGTGTGTGTGTGTGCACGCGTGCGTGCGTGCATGCGCGCACGCACGTGTGTGTGCGCGCGCTTGTGTGCACTCGTGTGCTGCAACACAGACGAAGAGAACAGTGCACAACTTAGCCGGCATCCCCGTGATCACCCATCCAAAACAAAACAATTAGGCGCAGGGTTCTAGCAGGAGCTCAGGATGCACCGCAGCCGAGCCGCACCTCCCGACTCCCGCCTCGCTGCACGCTGGCTCGCGTTCGACCGCTCCGGCACGCCGCTGCTACGAACCCTGTGACCACGCTCGTCTCGGTCGAAGGTCGGAACCTGCGAAGAGGGCTTCTCGACCCTTCTCGGCGCCTCGCCAGCCTGCCACCGAATGCCCCCCCCATGTCCCCCACGCCACCCCCCTGCGCAAACCCCCTGCGCATCGCCCCTGCGAATCCCCTCCCTTTTCCCCTGCACACCCCCCATGCGCGTGCCCCATTCGCATTCCCCCCGTGCACCCCTGCATATCCCCCACGCATCCCCGCATTTTCCCCCCCGGTGCATCTCCCGTTCGGAAGCTACTCTGGTCGCGGCTCCATGCTCCCCACCGCGCATGCTACCCACGCCGTTTGCATCCGGCTGCAGCACTCGCGAGCAAGAACACCCCGCGGTTGCCGGCAACGGAGCTCGAGCAAGCTGGTGGGATGACCAACATTCTGCTTCCTGATCCTCCTCTTCCTCCTGTTGCTGCTGCTCCTCTTCCTCCTGCTGCTGCTGCTCCTCCTCCTGCTCCTCTTCCTCGTCATCGTCATCGTCCTCACTGAAGAGGCCGGCTGCAAGAGCATCGATGTCCGCCATTTCACTCGCTGCACCTCTCCTGGCAGTGAGAGAATTGGCGGTGTGTTCCTGGCAGTTCCTGGAGCCTGCCGGTCTGTGGTGTTGCTGTCGTTCCTGCAAAGTGCCCCGCTGTCATCTGCCATCGTGTGAGGGAACCAGGCTATCCGGGCCGGATACAACATGTCGTCAATTGCGGTCGTGCACGTACGACGGGCAGTCACACACCCTGCTTGCTCATGTGGACACAAATCCAATGTTGCCAGTGCGAGACACAGTTTGCAAGCCAGAGGTAGTGTTGACGAGGGCTTGACGTGTGTGTCCCCTTGGAGCAAGGGAAAGCACAACCATCGAGGGCCCTCGTCAACAGTGCCTCTGGCTAAGAAACTGTGTCACGCACTGACGAAGTGGGATTTGTGTCCACATGAGCAAGGTTTTTGAGCTCGGTAAGGCAAACATTGAAGAACACAGTGAAGTGTGTGCAGAGACACGGGTGTCAGAGGCAGAAGACCAGTGGGACAGACCAGGATTGGGTGCACAAGCCCTGATATCCAGCGGCGCTGCATTTGGTACTGATCCTAGCTCTGCCAAGAAAACTAGAACGCGAGCTAGAATGCGAACCTAGAGGGTTGCCACTTAAATGAGATCTGTCAAGGACATTTAAAACAGAGAGTGAGCGTTGCAGCACGGCACAATTGATGAGCAGATCAACGCAAGCAAACTGTAACAACAAATGCTAAACTGCTGCGCTGCAAAACTAGTCCAAGCTGGATGCATGCCAGCGAGAGATTAAACTCAGCTGAATGCTGCCCCAGAAGCTCCGGGTTACTCTGAGTGTTGAGTGGCGCGGGAGCGACACTCAACACTCCAACCAGTGTGCTCAGTGACACAAACAGGTCATTGACATGCACCACAGGTGGTAGACTCAGCACTTGGAGCAAGCAGCGTTTGATAAGCAGAAGGCACACCGCTTCAGGCTGCAAGGCCTTTGGCAAAGCGCAGTGCTTTGGCCGACATGGACACCACAGCAGATGCCGAGATGAGCCATGCGGCTGGGCAGTCGCCAGCATAATGCCGCACCAAATACATTGTAACCTTACAGTGCCCTCACTGATGGTTACAATGTCTAATTCGCTCCAGTACTCTTTTTTGAGGTCCGCCTTGTCAGCCCATAAAGCGGCCACGAATTTGTTGAAATTGTAAAACAGCTTCCTCCTGCGCATCACGCTGCGTGTGTAAGGACTGGGGGAACTTTCCCTCCGAAAGCTTCAGCTGCAGCTTTCACTGCAAGTCCTGGAAGCTCGCAGTAACTGCCAAAGCTGCAGTGTGGAAAGACCGGCATGCAAGCGTTAAGACCATCTAGAAAGCATTAAGAATGCTTTGGAGAGAAGTGCGACAAGCGAGCGCTGCACCGGCACACAGAAGGGCGCCGCGCACCCAACCAGCGAGTCCAAGCGCCTTGGCATGAAACATCAAGAAAACCGTTGCAAGCCTTCGTTGGTGACAGCTGACATCAGGCACAAACGTGCACCACAGTACATCCGCTCCTCAACAAACACACGCCTGCCATGCCGTGAGCACAATGCCCCCCACGTGACCATGCCCATGCCATGAAATGCATGCCCCAGTCATGGCTAGGCCTGCTGCCAATGGCAACGATGCCAGCTCCAAAAAACATGTGCATGCACACCCTGGCCACGCCAATCACGTACCGAAGCAGCCAAGGCCCCTTAGCTGCCGCGGCAGGTTGCTCAGGGGCGTCGTCAGCAAGCTGCTCTACATCCAACGCTGCGGGTGCACCACGTGGCTCCGGCGTGGCCTCCTCAGCGTGCTGCTGCTCCTGCAAGGCTTGCACGCAGCCTTGTGGAGCAGGCGCCTCCATTTGCTGCTCCTTGCGCGTCCTTCGCTTGCGAACGCCATCGGATGCTCTCCGCCCCTGCACAGCGCAAACTAGTGGTGTAGCGACAGCAAGTACAACAGCACCTTGTTTTGCTGGCCACCAGAAACCAGGCCCTCCAGTTAGCTTAGCCATGCACAACTTGATCACTCCTTCTCTCTGATGTAAAGACACACGCATGCAACCTCACACCATGTGCTGAAGGTACATGTACGTAAATGCACGCATGGACACGCGCACATGCGTGCGCGCATGCACACGGACACAATCGCACAATTGCAGACAGACAGACATACACCATCCATCTGACAGTAACATGGCAAAACAAACAACTAATAATGGATGGCTCTAACTGTCAGTACACCAGCCGCAGCAGCTGCACGAAGCAACGGCAACGGCATTGCACCCAGGACCAAGCTATTTGCAGCAGCAGCAGCTGAGCGTACGGGGGTGGTCTTGTTGCCTGCACGGGGTACACCCATGAGGACCTTGCACTTACGACTTCCATCATCCAGGGTGGCAAAGTGTTGCCTGTAGGTGGAAGTGGGATCCCAAGCGTACAGCTGGGTCCTGCAGTGCACGCACTGCAGAACCACCTCTCCATCGGCGAGCATGGGTTCAAGGTCTTGCCAAAATGCTTTAGTGCTTTGCCTCTTCCTGTGTTTCAAGGTAGCAAACATTTCTTCGTCTGTCTTTTCGCGCCGCCGCGCCATTTTGTAGTTGGCTGAAGACCTGAACACCAACGAAGGTCACAGCCCACGCCTGCTCATGAACATGCTCTCAGCGGACATGGCTTCAAGCAAACAGCACACAGTTTACAAGCGCGTACCGACCCGGGGGGCACATAGCCTAAGGGCGTGTTTTCGGTGTCCGCATTGCTGAGCTCATGCATTAGGAACAAAACCTGATGAGTACACATCAGGTTTTGTTCTGATCAGCGTTTGGGAGACGGGGGGCAACTAAGCAAAACCCTGATATCAGCAAGCGGTGGGAGAGAACAACGTGTTCCAAGCGCGTGGAACATCACGCTCGTGCTGTCGTTGTCGGTCCCATGCGCACTCACGGCCGCATACTCACGGGATCATCACACACACATCAAGTGGCCAAGAAGTTCGCGGCAAAGGTTACCGCTCGCCCGGGGCCGCTTCGTGCACAGCCGGGTCGTGCGTCGCGAGCACAGTCACGCGCACCACGCGCGCGTGGGTGGCGCGCTCGCAGGCTGCCCGCATGGCGAGCTTCGTGATGGCCAGCGCGGACCTCGCGCGCGATGGAACTCAGGCGCGCACCTCTGACCGCGGCGGTGATGCTCGCCGTTACTTGCAAACAAGGGTGTTACTACAACCAGCCGCGCCCTTGGTCTGCGATGGTCCAGATGCGTTTGCGTGCGTCCGATGAACGACTTGCAGGTGTTCATGCGGCGGCGCCTGCGGTTTTGCGACAACAGCCTGTGTGCACAGGTCAACCTTGTAATTTAGTTGGAAGCATGCGAACTTACTCCTGCGAATTCGAGCTTGAGCTCGATCAAGCGGCAATCTGTTGCACCACATGTGGCCAAATAGGTGCGAAATCTGAAGAATTGCCCAAAACTTTGCAAAACCGAGTTGATTAATGCACGACGGTCTGTTGGAGGGCTCCAATTCGCGCACGTTTTCCAGAGCGAATAGACCACGGACTTACAGAAGCGAAAGACACTCGCCAACACACCACGCCAGCTTGGCTGTTACATGAGAGCACACATGAAAGAACACGCCAGCTTCGCAGTCACATGAGAGCGCAGTCACATAAGAGCAGTCACATGAGCGCAGTCACATGGGAGCAGTCACATGAGCGCAGTCACATGAGCAGCAGTCACATGAGAGCGCAGTCACATGAGCGCAGTCACATGGGAGCAGTCACATGAGGGCGGTCACATGAGCAGCAGTCACATGAGAGCAGTCACAAGAGCACGGTCACATGAGCAGCAGCCATATGAGCGCAGTCACATGAGCGTCACATGAGAGCGCAGTCACATGAGAGCAGTCACATGAGCAGCAGTCACATGAGAGCGCAGTCACGTGAGAGCATGCATGACAGAACACACCAGCTTGGCAATCACATGAGAGGAATAGTAAAAGAACCGGGAACAAGACAAACATTGACATAGTAAGCAAGCAGCCAAGCAGAACAGAAGAGCGACCGATGACAGAACCAATGCGCCACCTTGGTAGGTAAATCAACATGGCAACGTACACATCTCAGACAAGCATGTCATCCAACAAGGGCAATCATGCCATCCTGGGAGGGGGGGGGGGGAGGGGGGGGCACTGAGCGCCATGGGATTAGCAGCTCTTGTTTCCTCATCCAGACTTCCACAGACGGCCTGCCTGCAAGCAAGGCACAAGCACTGCGTATAGACAACGAGACTCATTCACGAGGCTAGTTCTGTGTTTGTAGTTTGCATGGTACACGCTGTTTGTCCGCTTGCCGCCGCTCACGTCTCGCTCTCCTCTTGGCCGCTCGGCTTTGCTGCGGCACTTCTTGGTCACTTTGTCGCGCCGCCGCGTCATCGGACTGGGTGCCAACACCCGTCACCCTTCTGCACTCTTCCTTCCCTGCGGCTGAGCGCATTCCACACTTCTCATGCTCTGCACCTTCTACCGCTGCGCTCCCCTGATGACCTGGCCTGATTGCCGAAACCGGATCAGCGTGTTCATTCGGCGCGTGCTTGCGCTCCATGCTGTCCTGCTGCGTGGCCCAGTTTGACATTGCAGCTCGCTCATTCACCTCTGGCTCAGGCCCTGGAGATGCGGGGGGGCGGTGCCTGCGGCCCTTGCCGCTCCCGCGACCCACGACACCTGCGTCCACACTCGCATGCGACTTCGTATCGTGAGGCTGCGAAACATCCCCTGCCCTCGATGTGAAGGTGTCTACCCGACCATCCGGAAGTTCACAGCGCGGCTGCGGCGCTGCACTGGCCTGGAGAGGCGTGCGTCCGGGGGCGACATCCGGCTGCGGCTTGGGACCGGCGGTTGACGCCCCTCGCGTCTCTTTGGGCCTCCGATCCCATCGTTCCTACAAGCCAAGGGCCCGTTCTTGCCTCTGCCCTGCCAGCCTCTCCAGATATGCAGTTCAGTGCTCTGTGAATAATGCACTTCAAGACACGGCATGAACTACACAGGCCCGCCTGGAACGCGTGGGAGCCGTGTACAAAGTGAGCTACAAGTGTTCTAGTGGTTTGCTATCTCCTGCGCAGAGCGCACCCACATTCACCCGCGCAACACAATGGCTAGGAAGGGACAGAGCTGCTCACACTAGCACCAATGGACCTCATGTTGACAAGGATTGCATGCGTGTCAAGCACTTCATCCGTGCTCATTTGCTTCACAGAGTCCACAAGCGCGTGCACCGGACCAGGACTCCACGGTGCTGGCCAAGGCTGGCCTGTTGCAGAAAACACCGCTGTTGTTATGCTGAGAAACCGCAGCCCCGACGCACGCTGGGGCCATGAAAGCAGTGGAACAAAAGGACCTGTCAGCAAGATCCCGTAGTTTGGTGTGGCACAGGCATCGGCAAAGCAACTAGCGTAGGTGGCACCGGTGGGGGGCGGGATCAGGCGTGGATGGGCCAGCAGACCACATTGACGTGTCACAAAACAAGACAAATGCTCTCATGATTGAACCGCACGCACGAGATTCCATGCAGGTTTTCAGGGGGAGTTTCAGTGGAGAGGTATCAACAGCTCAGTTGGATGCTAACGTGCAGGCAGGGCATAGCAGGGCATAGCAGTCACCGCCAATCAGCCAACCATCCGTACCCTGTCCCGTCAGAACCAACCATCCAAACGATCCGCTTGGGATCACAGGAGGGAGCAAACAACGGAACGCAGAGAGAGCAGTGCACAGTGAGCGAGAGCACGATGGAAGACAGTGGCATGACAGCGAGAGCCAGGGAGTGCGTGTCCTTGCACCACCAACACGGCGGGTCGTGGGTCCAGTGCCTGTTGTCAGCAGGGATGTCCAAGCTGCAAGCAATCAAGGCGGGGGCAGCCTTGCCACTGCCACCGGAGCGCACCACCCCTGCCCGCCCTTGCGCCCGCTCATCAGCTCGCTTTCCGCCCCGACCAAGCACGTGGTGGTGCTTCTGCGTTCCGCGACCGCGCACTCCGAGTCCCGCTGCAGCCGCCGCCGGCTTTTCATCGCGCTTCCGTTTCTTGCCTGTGCCATCCGCTCGCCGCGCCGGCGCTGCAGCCGGGGGCTCTTCGAACGCGGGCACGCGCACAAGGTCAAACAGGATGGGCGGCGTGTCTGTGACAGGTTCCCCCGTAGCGGACAGCGGCGCCGGCGCCGTATCCCGGAACACGCTGATGACGCTCGACTGGATGATGTCCGCGTGCCGGGCCGTGATGTCCTCCAGCCGCACGGGTCCGCGAGGTGGACGAGCACCTGGCACGCGCACAACACATTAAGCGGCGGGCGGATGCACGCACGGACTGAGCAACGCACATGCCGAGCCATCTTGGCATCTAGAAATTGGGTGAGCTATGACTGCCGGTGATGGTGATGGTGCGACAGCTTCCTTGCGTAGTTGTCATGATGATGCTGTTGCGGATGTTGACTTGTGCGCGTGCGTGCATGAGCGCGCGCTCGTGTGTGTGTGTGTGTGTGTGTGTGTGTGTGTGTGTGTGTGTGTGTGTGTGTGTGTGTGCGTGCGTGTGTGTGTGTACGCGTGCACTCGTGTGTGTGAACGTGCACATGTGTGC
>JAYMFU010080190.1:0-10614 GCA_036784835.1 Phaeophila floridearum
TCATACTTCTGACATATTTTTGGGTGGCTTCCAATTTACTACCGCTTCGATCTTCTTTGGATCGACTTTAATTCCTTCTGCTGATAGCCAGAACTCGGATTTAGTGAATTTAGCATAAAGTTGCTTTTCCCTAAGGATTTGCAGAACTATTCTCAAGTGTCGACCGTGATCGTCTCTGGTCTTGGAGTATACCAGAATATCATCGATAAAGACAATCACAAACATATCCAGGTACGGCTGAAAAATTCTATTCATTAGGTCCATGAATGCTGCCGGAGCATTGGTCAGCCCAAATGGCATAACCAAAAACTCATAATGTCCGTACCTCGTCCTGAATGCTGTTTTAGATATGTCAGACTCCCTCACCTTCAATTGATAATAACCCGATCTCAAATCGATTTTTGAAAATACGCTGGCACCCTTGAGTTGATCAAAAAGATCATCAATCCGCGGCAGAGGATATTTGTTCTTAATTGTCACTTTATTCAACTGCCTATAATCGATACATAACCTCAGTGATCCGTCCTTCTTCTTCACAAACAACACAGGCGCTCCCCAAGGCGATACACTGGGCCGTATGAATCCTCTATCGAGTAATTCTTGTAACTGTGCCTTCAGCTCTTTCAATTCTGTTGGGGCCATCCTATATGGTGCAATAGAAATAGGAGTTGTCCCCGGCAAAACCTCTATTGCAAACTCCACCTCTCGATCTGGTGGTAATCCTGGCAGCTCCTCAGGAAATACGTCAACAAATTCTTTTACCACTGGTATCTCATCCAGCTTAGATTCCTTTACTTCGGTATTCAGAATATAGGCTAAATAAGCCTCACACCCCTTATTTAGAAGCCTTCTAGCTGTCGTGGCTGAAATTACATTACTGAGGTAATCATTTCTTTCGCCAACCACTACCACTTCACATCCGTCTGATGTATACAATGTCAACCTCTTTTTACTGCAGTCCACCACAGCTCCATGTACAGATAACCAATCCATGCCCAATATCAAATCAAATTCATGGAATGGTAACTCCAACAAATCGGCTAAAAACTCGTGTCCCTGAACTCTAATCGGACAGGCTCTATAAATTCGATTAACTATCACCCTCTTACCCAATGGGTTAGACACTTCTACCTCGTAATCTGTCTGCTCTAAGAGTAATTGATGATCTTCTATAAGCTTAGAGCACATATATGAATGGGTAGAGCCTGGATCGATCAATGCAATAACAGGAATATTAAATAACTGAAACGTACCCAATATCACGTCTGGGGCATCGTGTTCCTCTCTAGCTCGTATTGCATAGGTACGAGCAGGGGCTCTTGTCTCCGGTCTTGTCACTGCTTCAGAAGTCATTCTCTGTCCCTGCCCAGCTCCAAAACTAGGTCTTGGTCCTCTTCCACGGGATGGTGCTACTCCTGATCTAGCTGATGAAGCCTGTACTGCACCCTGCACTTTTGGACAATCCCTGATAAAGTGATCTGCAGCTCCGCAGCCATAACATCTATTTGTCATCTGCCAACAACTGCCAAAGTGACGACGTCCACAGTAATTACAAGTCGGCATGCGATCAGAACCTCCCGTACTAGCCACTGACGTAGCCTGCTGTCTCTGTGATGGTCTGAAGCTAGACTTCGGTCTCTGGCCGAAATCATATCGAGCTGGGGCTGATGCTCTATCGCCTCGAAAATCTCTATATTTCTTCCCAGGTTTCTGTGAAATGGATTTAGAACTCTCAGCGAACCTCTTTCCTTGCATCTTATGCTGCTTCTCATTCTCAATGATGGTAGCCATTCGTTCAGCTGCTTGGGCCTTACTGGATAGTATGGCCAAATCTGTGGTCTCCACGCCCAGTAGATCCCTCTGAATAGTCATCCTCAGCCCCAATCTGAATCGTCTACACATGTCAGCATCAGTGGTAACTATCTCACGAGCATATCTCGCGAGTCGACGGAATTCAGTCTCATACTGCTGCACTGTACGCTCTCCCTGTGTCAGTTGAAGAAACTCTTGGCGTCTATCTTCCATAAATTGATCACCAATGTATCTTTTCTGAAATTCTATCAGAAAGAATTTCCAATCAACTCGCTCCTTGGAAGTGACTTGTAAAATGCTAGCCCACCACCTGTAGGCCTCATCCTTCAACAAAGCTACCGTAGCCTGTAGCTTCTCCTCCTCCGTTGGGTTTAAGAACCCAAAGATTCGCTCAAGCTGCTCCAGCCAGTATTCAGCCTTTGTCGGGTCATCTTCTTCACGACCTCTAAATTCTTCAGCTCGATATTTAAGTACTTCCTTTATAATAGAAGGTTGAGCAGGCTGAGATGGTGGAGGAGGTACCAAATTTTGTGCCACTTGTTGAAACAGAGCAGTCATCGTCTGAATGAACTGCTCATTGGGATTAGGAGCCGCCTCAGGATTATTATTTCCCCCATCAAACTCTCCTGTCCGAGATTCTTGTCTACTATTCTGAGATCCTTCATCAGCCATCCTAAATCTTGCAAAACAAATTCAGATAGCACTGCATCAGGTCACTGATATAGAATACAACTCAACCCCCTAAGTGGCATGTTTCTATCATATTTCAACCTTAACTTGAGCCTAGAATCGCCTAAACCTAGGCTCTGATACCAAAATTTGTAACACCTCCTACCCGACCATCCGTTAATCGAATAGAAGATGCCACATTTAGGTACCATAAAATATGGTGAAATTTAAAACCAAAGTCTCAACCATCAAGTGAAGAAAGTTCAAGCAAACATAGCATTTCTAATTACATAACTCACTAATGCTTTGACGTTATACGCATCACTACAAAAGTCATAAGTACCAAATTACAAATTATATATTAACATGCCACATCTACTAAAACAAAAGTATCTATACCAAAAAGGGTAGGCGATCAGTGACCAGACGAGGATGCAGCGCTGACGAAGATACGAAAGCTTTAGAAAGAAGTTCCCCCAAAGGTCAACTAACCTGTAGCATACTCAACACTTAGACCATAATCCTCTAACAATTAACAAGCAAGAATAACAAAGTCATAAAAGTCTTTAACAAACTACTTACGTTATAACTTATAACATATGCAAAACATGTAATAAAAATATGCAATCACTTTCCAACACAACTAAATCACAAAGACTTCAAGTGGAAATTTAAAAACAATTATAAGTCAACAATCTGTCACATTTCAAATCAAATCCATCAATGACAACAAATGCACAATATCAACAATAGCCCCATAATCGTGCTCGGTATAAAAAGAAACTCGGGTACACGGACAATCCACCAATAACACAATCATAGCCAATAGCCCCTGATAGAGCATAACCCTATCTAGGCAATGTGGCACCTCACAACAACCAGCCAATAGCCCCTGACAGAGTGTGTAGCTCTGCCTAGGCAATGTGGCAGCCAATAGCCCCTGACAGAGTGTGTGGCTCTGCCTAGGCAATGTGGCAAATCATATCAACAAGCCAATAGCCCCTGACAGAGTAATAACCCTGCCTAGGCAATGTGGCAGCCAATAGCCCCTGACAGAGTAATAACCCTGCCTAGGCAATGTGGCAATCGCACCAACACCGTCACAGCCAATAGCCCCTGACAGAGTAGTAACCCTGCCTAGGCAATGTGGCACCAACCGTACACCATAAGCAGTACTGCAGTCCTATGGCATGCCAACTATACCCAAATGCAAATAACCAAGCGAACGGGGCATTCATTTCAGAATTCTCATATTTAGAGTCTTATACTCATTATCATATCTTTTCTTAATGCATTCAGAGGTTCAATTCCATATTTAATTCTGAATAACAAATTCAGTTGGGTATGTGTCTTCCGAACATGTTTTGGTATTTACATTTCATGTTTCATTCTTGATCAGACGATTTCTTATTCACAGAACATGTTATTCTTCTTTTATTAAAACAATATTCAATTTCTTAGCCACGATTTGTCTTATATCATTATCATTCACGACGTATTATTCATCTCGATCATAAAATCATAATAGTATATTCACATCTCCAAATATTCTTTATACAAACTCTTTATTAATTAAACCTTATTGGTTTACGTTCCATTTATTCATATTAACATTCTTATTTAATTCTTTCAAAACATATTAACACATTCTTATTTCGTATAATCACATAATTCGCATTTAATAAAATAATCTCACATTAAATTTCATTCATGCTAACACATTATCACAATTAACACACATATTCTTAACTAAGCAAATCAGAGACCATAGTAAGGATACGCTACCTGGCAGGCTTATGAGCATAAGCCTATTTGTTATCGACGCCTCGCTAACCACCTAGGTCCATTCCTTAACTGATCTTCACATTCTATAGGCGAAACTACCTATTCGAACATCACGAATATTATAATATTAGTCACAAATTCATATATTATCAACTAAGTCCAGACGTACTTATTTCGACTATTTACCGATTTATTCGGTAATCGGCCCTCTATCTAACTTATCGAACTTCTATGATCTCAATAATAATTCTAAATATTATTTTTAATATTCAAATATTTATATATATTAATTTCAAGCATATTGTCTTATATAGACAATATTCGTTTCCTAGCCGATTTTAGGTTATCGGCTATCGACTCGAATCTAACGAACACACCTACCCACATTATTTTCATCCCCGATTATGATTATCCAACTCTAATTACCTTAATTAGAGTCTAATTATATAAACTAATGACTTTGGAAAATTAGGGAAATTTTAGAAAATTTGGGAAAATTAGCTAACGACGTCGAAAAATTCCCGAAAAATGTCGTTAGCCCTCGTTTTCGACGTAGATTCCAAATATCCAATCAATTTATCCAACAAAAATCAACATATATTGGAATAAATAGGGCAGAATTTCGACCCCTTCTCAACCTCAACCAAAAATTCTATTTCGATTCGTTTTTCGACTCCTAACGCGTTTCTACGCGTCGAATAACCTTTATCAACAACTAATTCAACCCAAACACCAACCAAAAATCATAATTCAAGACATTAGAACCCTAATGAGTCGTGCCCTACTCAAAACCTAAGTTAGAGGCTTCAAACTTGCGAAATAATTATCAAAACGTAACCTACGTCGTCTATAGGCTACGTATTCACCGATAAATCGAACATAAAACAACCAACAATCAAATACCTAACTGGGCAGCCCCATAACAGATTTTAAGCTCCCTAAATACTTAAATTTAACATATAAAAATAGGCTAGGATTGTAGAGCTTACTTGATTGTCTAACGTTTACGCGATCGGAACGAGTATTCGACGCAAACCGAGGCTACAAGTGAGCTTGAAGCTCATGGTTCCTTTTGCTATGGAGGGGCACGACTTTGGTAGGAGAAAATGAGGAAGAAGACATGTTGTAGCCTATTTAATTTATTACCCAAGTTCTAGAATTTTCTTTAAATTTTTTATTAATTATTTACTTAAATTAAAATCATTCTTTTGTGCCAATTTATTTCCGTATCATATTATCTCATATTTATAATCTCAATATGTTATAATGTGGCACAAAAATTCTAGTTTAATTTAAAATTAAGATCGAATTAATGCGAATTCGTTTAGCCGATTAAATTGTCGAAAACGTTTATTTTAATTTCTAAAACTCCCTTATATAATTTTTAATTATTCCAACCCTCGTTCTATACTTAATTAGACACTTAGATTTTATAAAAATTATCACTTGGTTATTTTATTCATTTTTAGGGCTTCGAATTATTTAATTTCGCCGTAAATCGGCGAATTTTCGATTCTTAATAAAACGCCCAATCTAATTCGATTTTCCTCACTTAAAATCTTAACACATTCATCTCATTAAACTCTATTTATATAATAGAGTCCTTCGTCTATCTCAATTCATTTCATTAATTATTTCCTTAAGAGTCGCCGAAAAGCCCTATTCGGCGATCTTATCGCACCAGAAATTCATAATTTCAACTAGGGCCGTTTTAGGGATATTACAATCATCCCCCCTAAAAAGGAATTTCGTCCCGAAATTCCAATCGGACTCAGGTATCCTAGAGGCGTCGTAACTTTTCCACATGCCATTCCATGGCATCCTATCACTTCACAACTAAATTGTAGCGTATCCTTACCAGGCCACATTTCACACATCATCAAATAAGATTACACATATTACAGGATTCTCATTTTATTTCAGAAATTATACCAAATAATTATCATCACATATTCTCATCCAGTATACTATAGCACACATAATCACCAAATTCACACACACAATCATTTATTTCCGATTTTTATCTCAAATCATTTTATGTGTTACAGATAGTTTGACAAAATTTCAATTCATTCATAATTATCATGTTAGAACACTTTATCTCACATTGTCATTCCTTATCAATCCAAATATTTCCCATATTCACATTGCACATCTCCGAAGGTGCGCATAGCTCGATTGGAGCTCAGATGTCATATCAGATCACATTTCACTTCACATAATTCCTTCTCGAACTCACACATATCGCCCACCTAGGGCATACTTTACTCATTCAAAGAACATATTGTCCATTTATGACTTACAACAAATTGAATCACATCAAACCATATTATATCACATCTCACGTTTGACAACTTAATTCAATGACACATTCACATCTCACAGTGCTCATTTCGCATATTCTTATTCACATCATTCATTAATCCATTCGCACACTTCTTCTTATTTACGCATTTACATCTTCTTATATCACATATCTAGAGTTCAAATATCAAATTATTTTAAATTTCGTATTTCTTAGTTTATGTTCAACTCATTCTTAATGTACTTAGAATGATTTAAATCTTATTACTTACTTGTTGATTTACATACATATTCACAACTTATTCACACGTATACACACACGGCCCTTATTCGGGCGTCACAGTTCCATAGTGGATGTATATATATTTCACATACGTGAATTTTCTTATCACATTTCTATATGTCTCAACATATTATTTTTGATTCTACCCATCTCATTTTATATTTCTTTTACATAATATTTTATGTTTCATATTAGTCGATTTAATTAACTTTTCAAGCACCTTCTCATCATCATATTCACATCTTGTTATATGTTTATCTTTATCCGAATTCTTGATTTTTATCAAATCAATATTTTATAAAGTAATCCTTAATATATTTCAAACTTATTATATTCACCCTTTTTCGATTCTTGATATTATCTAAAATTTTCACTTGCAAGACCATATAATCTCATTTACAAACTTCTTATTTAGTATAATATACTTATTTCTTTTCAGATGTAATATTCTCTTAAATGGTGTCTTATGACATTCCTTAGCATAAATGTTTTAATATACATATCATATTATTTCATATATATACACATATATATTTCTTATTTAATTCCACTTCATATTTACGTTTTATCGTTCTTATTAGTGACGTACTATCAGTTTTCACTCGTAATTGTATTATTCTCATACTTCACAAAATATTGAATTATCAGTTTCATTCGAATTATTAATTTATTTCCTATCACATTCAAATTATTTCTCATACCAAACTATTTTTATCTTATCTGCTTATATTCGTTTTATCACATCTCAATTTATCCTTCTATATAGAACTAACTCATTATTAGTTTCAAATGGTCCGCAATACTTCTTATTATATTTCTATTTTCAATTTCGCACTAAGTCTTTTATAATTTAGCGTATTATTATCTCTATACATTTTCATATTGTTCCAAATTATTCACACGATTTCTTTTCATACATTTCTTTATAGACTTAGTATTGTTAAGAATACAAACTTATTCAAATAAAGTCATATAATTCTTCAAGTACTTATTAGTACTTTATACACAGTATCACACATTCTCATACATTTTCACACATTCACATAATCATACAACTTTACACACATATCACATACTCGTCACATTAAGGCTATTAGCCCACACAAGGTCAAATAGTTCACATATTTCACACGTCTTCAAATAACACTTCACGCACATATATCAAACATTTGTTTCATTCAATCTTTAATAATTTCTCTTTCCATGTCCTTCCATAATTTCTTCTTTTGTTTTCTTCTTTCAAATCGTATTCTTTCGGTTTTCTTACGGATTCATTATCGTTCTTTTTATCACTTCAATTTTCTTTTGACACTTTCATACTTATCCTCCCTGCATCTCAGAACTTTCAGTTCCGAATGACGCTACCAAGATTCGGATTATATGGGGTGGCCAGTCCCACATAATCACTTCCTCGGTCACTCGGGAAATTCTTTCCCGAATTTTCAATAACTTTCTGACTTCACATCCTGGCTGCTGCATCGAGTCACCAATTCTAACTGACACTTTCCTATGTGGCATGTCTTTATACACGACTCAAACTCGATTCATATTCCAGAACCGCCTAAACCTAAGCTCTGATACCAAAATCTGTAACACCCCTTACTCGATAGGTAAACCCACCGAATAAGTGATGTCACAAACGGTATCACACACACGGACCAAAAATTTTCTTTATTACTTTACTGAAATATAAATACAAAAATTACATTACACAACATTTATGAAAACATTACACAGCGGAATATGAATTAATTACAAATTTTACAAATGACATGCCACTGACACTACAACCTTGATCATTCTCTGGTGACTTGCCAAGGACGCAGCAGCAACGTGACTCAACCCGGACACAGCATCTCTGATTTAACCTGCAGTGAGGAAGGGAGGAGGGGAATGAGCTCGAAAGCTCAGTAGCGGTATCCTAGCTATGACTGCTAATCTGCCCAGAAAAGAAAATGGTGCCTTCTGGGATTTGGTTAATTCATTTTATTTCTCATTTAAACATTTTATTTGTATTACAATTTAATCATATTCATCTTCGTTATATATTTCATTAACAAATCATTCATCGTCCCGTTTTTCTGATTATCAAAAGTTCAAAGTATAATATCAATACACATTCACATATCAGATTCTTATTTTCATCTTTCAAATAATTTTATATATTTAACCTGTTAGGGTATATTTTTGATTCACAAGTCTTCAGATCTTATTTAATATCCCACTTTTCGTCTTTCGACTTTTATTATCTTATCCTTTCATTATAATCCTACCTGCCCCTTCTTATTCACTCATCATATTTTATCTTTCATATTCCATAGTGTTTATTATTCGATTTATGTTTAGTATCTCTTTTTCTTCATTCCTTTATATATCGCATTTGCTTTTAGTATATTTACTGTTTATTATTCTTATTCTTATATTTTCTTATGTAGCGTGTCTGGTTTACTATTCTTTTATATCTTTCTCTTTTCTTTGCATATTCATTGTATTTCTTTTTATTTCTTATTCCTTATTCCTTATTTTTTTGATCTTTTTATTTATCATACCCCTTTTTCATTTCTTATTTCATGTTACGTATCATTCTTATATAATCATTCACTTCGTATAACTATCATGTATTATTATTTCAGACATATCCTTTCTTATATATTCATTTCATGCCCATTTCCTATCACACCTCGTATAAGCGTGAGACATATCACATGTTATATTTCATATCGTATCATATCACTTATTTAGGCATGAGATTATATCATATATTGATTCTATTTCATTATCTTATTTCATTATCTTATTTCCTTCCATATTTTACTATTTTCGTTTTATTGCCCCAGTCACTCAGCGCCACACATTAGTACACGGACCGCAGGCCTAGAAGGCTTACATATCGTATCATATCATGTCATATCATATCGGTGCCGGCAAGCACATATCATATCATATCATATCATATCATATCATTACCCCCGCGTGGGGCCCGATCGGGTCCGAGGAAGTCCCCGGGCCTGCATCATGATGCACGAGTGCTGATCCTATGACATGTCAACTATACCAAATGCATGTGACCGAGTAATGGGGCATTTATTCAGATTATTTCACATCTTATTCTTTATTAATTTCACTTCTGATTATTTATTTCAGAATTCATATTTTTATTATGTAGTTCACATTCACAATTCATATTCAGACTTTATTATATCACACACACAATTATTCTCTTATATTGCCAACAGAGTTCTGTTGACAGACTTATTTTCCCGGAATGGGTTCTCCATCCCACTATTATGTATTATTGACAAATCTTATATTTTCATTATTCTCACAAATTAAGAATTCTTATATTCTTATCAACACATTATATTTTCTCACTCATCTTATCTGATAATTCACATATTCTTTATTCGTATAGTTAATTCTTATGAATATTATTTCATACGTAGGTATTTCAGATATCACATACACATACACACACATCTTACAATAATTACATATTTTCTGTTCATTTAACTCACATATATTCACATATGTTATCATTTCAAATTAATTCACAACAATAATCACACATAAACATAATTAACACGCACGTTCTTAACTAAGCAAATTAGGGGTCATAGTAAGGACAACGCTACCTGGTAGGCTTATGAGCATAAGCCTATTTGTTACCGACGCCTCGCTAACCACCTAGGTCCATTCCTTAATGATCTTCGCATTCTATGGGCGGATCTTCCTATCCGAACATCACGGATATCATACTATTA
>JAYMFU010080301.1:0-10608 GCA_036784835.1 Phaeophila floridearum
TCGCGTACAGGTTTAGGTCGTCGGTAGGCGCCCAGTTCACGCCGACGCGGGGCGTGAACTCGTTGAAGTCGACATCGGTCGGTGTGCCGAAGGACTCGACCACGCTGGTATCGAAAAGCAGCGCCCGCTCGGCGGGGAGCGAGGGGAAGCTACCCGGCGCCGGCGCGGCATAGAACTCCGTACCGATGGTCTTCTCTTCCGTTGTGTAGCGTCCACCGAGAAAGACCGACAGATCCTCGCTGATATTCCAGGTCACTTCGCCATAGACGGCATAACTCTCGGAGTCGGTCTCCAGATGCTGTTCGAAATAGAGTGGCGGGAGCGTTATGAACGTGTCGCCAGCCGGCACGCGCAGATTGAACTCGTTGCCGAGAATGGAATCGCTTTCTTCCTTGAAATAGAAGAGGCCGGAGGTATAGTCAAAGCGTCCGTCGCCGAAGGAGCCGGACAGGTTGAACTCCTGGCTGATCTGGTCCGAATCGTTATCGGTGAAGAGCTCGTAGATCGGGGTGATGCTGTCTGACAGGTCAAGATTGTAGACCTGAATGGTTTCACGGATAGCCGTAATGGATTTCAGTGTCGTGGTCGGCCCGAGATCCCAGAACGCGGTCAGCGAGTAGCCGGAGCCCTCGCCAAGATTGCGCTGCCTCGTGTCCGAATTGAGGTCGAAAAGGCCGGTGAACTGCGGCTCCGACGGCAGTGGTGTGAGGTTGGCCGGGTAGACCGAGTCGCTGTCGTCTTCCATGTGGTCCGCAGCGAGGATAAATCGCAGCGTATCGGTCGGCTGCCAGAGGGCGGACACGCGCCATCCCGTGAAGTTGGTGGTATTGACGTCCTCGCCCAGCGTGCGGTTTGTCGAGTAGCCGTCATCTTCCTGCTTCATGACGTTGACGCGCAGCGCAAGCTTGTCATCCACGAGCCCGGTATTGAAGCTGCCGCGGGCGAACCAGTGCCCGAAGTTGCCGATACCGGCGCTGAGGCTCCCGGTGGTTTCAAAATCCGGTTCCTTGGTGATGACCTTGACCGCGCCGGCGGAAGAGTTCCGCCCGTACAGCGTGCCCTGGGGCCCGCGAAGCACCTCGATGCGCTCCAGGTCATACAGCGCAAAATTGTTGACCCCCTGCCGGGCAATGTAGACATCATCCACGTAGACGCCGACGGCCGGGTCCACCGTGACGATCGACTCGGTCGTGCCGATGCCGCGCAGGAAGAAGGTCACGGCTGTGCTCTGGCCAACGTTGTTGGAGCCGATGAGCCCGGGAACCTCGGTAAACACATCTTCAGTGGACAGGATCTGGCGACGCTCCATGCCCGCCTCGTCCAGCGCGGTGACCGCGATCGGCACCCGCTGCAGATCGCCGGAGCGGCGCTGCGCCGTGACCACCAGTTCCTCGAGCACTGCCGGCCCATCGCGACGTTCGGGCTGCGCGAGGAGCGTTGGAGAGAAAGCGGGTATGACAATCGCTGCTGCAACGGCTTGTCCAAGTAGATGCTTGACATTCATGGCGTATCTCCAACAAGTGATCACTGTGATTTATGTGGGGACAGGCGTCTCAGCGCGATGCCAGCTCTTTCTCTTATTACCCCCCTTGCCTGCAACTGTAGTTCTATATCCAGATATGTAAACCATGCGTTCATGTATGTGAACATAGAGTCGCTATCGCACTGCCCAATACCTACACTGCCAGCCATCGTGTTGAACGTAGGGATCATCATGGAACTGAACAGACAGAAGGCCGCCTTGATCGTGATTGATATGCAGGTCAGCTTCTGCAGGCCCGAAGGCAAGGTTGCGGCCATCGGACTGGACACCACCGCGTGCCAGAACGCGATTGCGCCCTGCGCCGAAGTACTGGAGTCCGCCCGCACCGCCGGCATGCCGGTGTTCTTCACCCGCTACGTGTATGAAAGCGACTACGGAGACGGGGGCGTCATTATTGATTACCTGATGCCCGAGCTGGCCGGGGCCAACGCGCTGCAGGCAGGCTCGACCGATGCGGAAATCGTGCCCGAACTCACACCGCGCGAGGGAGAGCAGGTCATCGACAAGAACCGGCCCAGCGCCTTCTTTCATACCGAGCTCGAATCCCTGCTTGCCGATGCGGGTTGCGATCAACTCGTGGTCTGCGGTGTGACCACCAACTGCTGCGTGGAAAGTACCGTGCGTGACGCCAGCCACCGCGACATGCAGGTATTCGTGATCGAGGATGCCTGTGCCGAACTGGATGCGGAGCGACACGCGGTATCCCTGCGGTCCATGGACATGCTGTTTGCGGACGTCATCAGCCTGGAGTCACTGCGGCAAGCACTGTCGTGATTGATCGCGCGGCGCCGCAATCCACTGACGATGGCTACCCGTCCGCAGGGATTGCCTGGTACTCCCTCGGGATCCTGCTGATCGCCTACACGATTGCGTTTATCGACCGCACCATTCTGGCGTTGCTGGTAGGTCCCATTCAGCGCGACCTCGGTATCTCCGATACCCTCATGGGTCTGCTGCACGGCATCGCCTTTGCGCTATTCTACGCCGCCCTCGGCATTCCCATCGCGCGTCTCTCGGACCGCTATTCCCGACGCTGGGTCGTTCTCGTGGGCATGATCATCTGGAGCGCGATGACGGCGGCCTGTGGCGTCGCGCGCAACTTCTGGCACCTGTTCCTGGCCCGCGTCGGGGTGGGTATCGGCGAGGCCGCCCTGTCCCCGGCAGCCTATTCGATGATCGCTGACATGTTCCCGCCGCACCGCCTTGGACGGGCACTCGGTGTCTACTCCTCGGGCGTTTTTTTCGGTGCCGGCATCGCCTTCATGCTCGGCGGGGCGATTATCGGTGCCCTTGAGACCGTGCGCCTGCTGGAGCTGCCCATCGTCGGGGAGATCCGGTCCTGGCAGGCGGTGTTCTTCATGGTGGGCATCCCCGGCGTCCTGTTTGCGCTGCTCATGCTCACGGTGCCGGAGCCGGCCCGGAAGTCACTTGTGCCCACGGTAACGCGCAGGGTGCTGCCGGGCCTGTGGGCCTACATGAGCAGGAACCGGCTGGTTGTGGGTGGCCATTTCATCGGTTTCTCACTGCTCGCCGTGGTGTTCAACGGCTATGTCGCCTGGGCGCCCACCCAGCTTATCCGCGACTTTGGCGTTACTGCCGGCGAGGCAGGTCAGGCCCTCGGCATGGTGATATTCCTGTTTGGCGGCTCCGGCATTATCGTTGGCGGCATGGTCGCCGACCGGCTTTCCAGGAGTGGCTACAAGGACGCCAATATGCGTGCGGGAGTCATCGCCGCAGTGGGACTGCTGCCGGCCTGTGTCCTGGCGCCGCAGATGCCCGGCTTCAGCTCCAGCATCGCGATGTATGCCGCCTTCTTTTTCTTCTCCAGCTTCCCCTATGGCGCCGCCGCCGCGGCCCTGCAGTTGATGGCGCCGCACGACCTGCGTGCCCGCCTCTCCGCCATCTACCTGCTTGTCCTCAATCTGATCGGTATTGGCCTGGGACCGCTGGCGATCGCCGCAGTGAGTGACTACGTGCTCGGAGGCAAGGCGCATCTCGGCAGTGCCATGAGCCTCGTTGCCGCGGTGGTGGTACCCGCGGGGGCGCTTATCCTGCTGTTTACGCTTCCCGCGTTCCGTCGGCTGGTGAGTGCGCCCAGGGGGGCTGAGGGCTGATGGCGATCCCGGTCTGCCTGTCAGATCGGCAGGTGCGATCCGATGCCAAGATTGCGGGTTTCGAGACGGACGACCCGCTGCGACAGTAGCCACGAACGGCCATGCCTTTCGAGACGGTCGAGATAGCGCCCGACTGCCCAGAGTCGACTGTTTCCCTGTGTATCGGTCAGGAACACTGCCACGCTGGCATCTACCGATGCCATATCCGCGTCTTCCAGCTCTACAAGGCACTGTCCCAGGTGGCGCAGGGTACGCTCCGGGCGGACGATATGCTCGCAAACCGATCCGAACAAGGCCTCGATGCTGGCCCTGTCATGATCAAACCAGTTCATGTCCCGGCGCAAGTCGGGGCTCCAGACTTCGACCTTGTATCGGAAGTCCATTGTGCAAAGCGCCAGGAACGATTCGAAATCGAAAGCGTCGAGGGAGCGGGAGGCGCGTACCGTTACGTCAGCCGGCTCGGCCATCATGCATCCTCAACGCGCGGCGCATGTGGTGACTCGCCGGTCATCCGTGCCCATTGACCGTAGAATCCCCTGAGCGGCGCATCGTCCTGCCCCGACAGATTTTCGTCCCGCGCAATGATCTGATACCGCGCAGCGTGGTTTCTGAAGGCGGCTTCGCAGGCCTCGGCGGCGAACATGTCTTCCGGGACATTGCGACCCATCGGGCCCCAGTACTGATTGAAATGCCGCGTGCGGACTTGTCGATCGGCGTCGGATTCGCCCTTGATGCCAAGGCCTCGCATTTCAAGCACTGTCTGTGACGTCGAAATCGGAATGACCGTATCGATCCGTATTACCGTGCCACGGGAGAGTACGGCGCTTCCGGGAAAGAGGATGGAGAACCGAAAATCCGACGGGTCCGTTGCCGGCAGCGGCGGAACATCGGCGCCCCTGCCAGCAAAGCCCTTGTATCCTTCATAGGCGGCAACCAACTTGCCCGACCCTGCGTGGCCGTGGCCATACAGGCGGAGCTTGCGGTCGGCCATCGCCATCGCATTCATCTGGGTTCTACGCAGCACAACATGCATGTTCTCATGGTAGAGATCGAGGTTGGTTTCCTGCCATGCCTTCCAGTTGCAGTTGAGCACACTGCGCGAAAAATGAAAGGTTTCCAGAGGCTGTGTGTTCATGATCGGTTCGAGGTGATAGAGCGCGCCATCGAGAAACGCGTCCAGCGCCTCCGCGTCACTGTCGAGGTTGATAAACACCAGTCCCATCTTCACCTCGGTCCGCACCTCGCGCAGGCCCAGGTCGCGTCGTTCGAGACCGCTGGAATCGTAAGCTGATGACCGGGGAATGCCGATGCAGCTGCCCTCGGCACTGTAGGTCCAGTGGTGATAGAAGCAGGTGATGCGGCGCGCGTTGCCTGCCGGTTCAACCAGCAGGCGCGCGCCGCGATGCGAGCAGGCGTTGATGAACGTCCGGATTCGACCATCGGAGGACCGGATGCAGAAAAGGGGCTGGCCACTCAGTTCGAACGTACGGTAGTCAAAGGGCGCGGCAAGCTCACTCTCATGACAGACCAGGCGCCAGGTCCGACAAAAGATACGGTCTGTCTCCCGGCGAAAAATGCCCCCATCGGTATAGACTCGTCCGGAAACGTAGCCTGAATCAGGAATGTCGGGGGCAGACTCCCACGCGTCTGCATTGCGAGCGGTCATATCCTTTCATCTCTCCCTTCAGGAACTGCCAGCCGGTGTTTCACTCAAGCTCGGCGCCCGATTGCACCGTGTCGAGAAAGAAGGTTAGCACGCCGCACAGGAAAAGTGCCGGCACCACCGTGAATGAAAATGCATACTGCCAGCCAACCATCTCAACGGCAGCGGCTACCAGAACAGGTGCCCCGGCGTACCCGATATTCAGGCCGACTCCGCCGGTAATTGCCGCGGCCGTTGCTCGCAGGCGGGTCGGAAACAGCTCGGTTTTCATCGTCTGGATGAGTGGCATCGAACCGTAGCCGAATGTGGCCAGGCCCGCGAACCAGAGGATGTTGGCCAGCCTTGTCTCCGGAAGCCACAGGAAGCCCAGAAAGGCCGCTGTGCCGAGCCAGCTCCAGATGATCAGTGTATGCCGCCGGGTCAGCACGAACTCGCCTACGAACGAGGACGCAAGGTAGCCGATCACACCCAGCCCATAGGCCAGGCCGATGACGCTTGCTGCCTCACCCAGGCTGTAGCCGCGGACTTCGTGGAGAAAGGTGGGGAAGAAAAAGGCGCTGCCGGCATAGGAAGCACCGAACAGGAAATAGACAAGCGTCATGATGATCGTTCTTCTGCGCAGGTAGCCGCTCATCAGGGCGCCAATATTGGCGCGAAAGCCCGTCTTGGCGGCGTCATCCACGCGTCTGAACAACTGGCTTTCAGGTAGCAGCCACATGAACAGAATCGCTGCCGGCACAACCAGGAACGCAGTAAAGAAAGGAGCGCGCCAGCCATAGGCCTCGACCAGGGGCGCCGTGGCCAGTGCTGACAGAAACCAGCCGAGAGGATAGGCACACTGCAGCACGCCGATGATCATGCCGCGAAATCGCGCGGGGGCGGTCTCGGCGGCATAGGTGGTGACGATAGGTGCAACACCTGCGGCGAGCGCAAAACCCAGAACGCGCAGCAAGCCAAGTATCTCGAAGGTCGGTGCCACGGCGTGCAGACCAACCAGCAATGCAGAGCTTCCCAGGCTCACGGTCAGGGTCTTGCTGCGACCTACACGGTCGGCCAGTACCCCAAGGACAAGCGACGCGGGGGCGGCCACCACGAAGCCAAGGGTCATTACAAGGCTGACGGTCGGCAGGTCGACGTCGAAATCCTGCATGAAGCCCGGAATGGTATAGCCGAAAAGTGACTGATCGAAACTTGAGAAAGTCCAGGCCAGCAGGCAGATGGCGGATACCTTCAAGACAAGGCTGTGTTGCCATCCCTGGCTTTGTCTCATATTTTTCTCCGATCCAGTCGTCTGTAGGTCAGATGTGAACACACGGACCCTCTGGGTCGGATTTGCGCACGCCCGAACAACGGTAGCGGCAACGTTGCAAGCGGCGCGTGCCTACGTCAAGAAGTTTGCACAACTATCGCCGCGTCGGGCGGATTCAGGCCCGGGAGCAGCATTTTCTTGCGTCACGCCTGCGATGCGCAGACACCCCATACACTTCCAGCATAGCTGCTTTGCAATCACGCGCTGTCTGCGACCGCAGGCTTAATGCAGACTAGCCGTACCTGGCTGGCATCGGAATCCGTCATGTGTGCGTCTCGTCGCCTTATCCGGCCGTCGTCAAGACTGGCCGTCGTTTTTCTTTCTCTGCTGTTCCCGGCCCTTGTTGGTGTGGCGGGCGCTGCTGTGCCGACGCCGGCAACAGACCCGCAGCTGGCGCACAATCTCGCGGCGATGGCTGAGGGGCCGGGTGTCCTTGATCTTGCCTGGCGGGAGCAAAAACAGGCGGTCGCCGGGGGCAGTGCGGCGCCGCTGGCGGTCAGCGGTGCCTTCCCCGACGCGGAGGCACTCGCGCGGGCGCGGGCCTACTCGGACGAACACCAGGGCCACGGGTTACTGGTCTGGTACCGGGGCGAGCTGGTCGATGCGCATTTCGCCAAGGGCTTCGAGGCCGATACCCCATTCGCCGCGTATTCCATGCACAAGAGTGTGCTCGCACTCGCGGTGCTCGCGGCAATCGAGGACGGTATCCTGCCGGGGCTCGATAAGGGGGTCGGCAGCCTGATCCCCGAGTGGCGCGACGACCCCCGCGCCACGATCACCCTGCGACAGCTGCTGACACAGACCAGCGGTCTCGCGCACTACCCTGTGGGGCGGGGCGACCCCCGAGGCACGGCCCTCGCTCTGAGCTCCGAGATCAGCGCCACCGCGTTGAGTTATCCGCTGAGCGACACACCCGGCGAGGTCTTCAATTACAACAACGTGAATGCGCAGGTGGCGGGCATCGCCCTCGAGAATGCGCTTGCCGCCGAGGGGCTTGGCTACGCTGACTATCTGTCGTCGAGGCTCTGGGAGCCGCTTGGCAACGGCGAGGCGAAGCTGTGGCTTGAGTCCGCAGGCGGCAGTCCACGCTACTATGCCGGTCTCGAGGCGGGTCTGGCCGACTGGCTGCGTATCGGACGCATGCTGCTCGCCGGGGGGCAGTTCGACGGACGTCAGCTGTTGACGGCTGCCAGCCTCGAGCAGCTGATACAGCCGTCGACGCGCAATCCGTCCTACGGGCTCAGCGTGTGGCTTGGAGGTGACTGGCACCCACAGCGACGCTATGGACCTTCCACGGGCCTCACCGTGCCGCACGCAGAACCCTACCTGGCACCAGATGTGATGTACTTCGATGGATTTGGTGGCCAGCGGGTTTATGTAGTGCCTTCAGCCGACCTGGTCGTCGCCCGCGCCGGCGAAGTCGATCTTGCCTATGACGACTCGGTGATCGTCAACGCCCTGCTCCGTGGTATCCAGCGCGCAAAAGTGGCGGCAGCGCGCGAGGCCTACAGGGGTGAGCAGGCCGAGGCCGCGTATCTGGAGCGCTTCGAACGCTTCGCCCGTGAGGCGCAGCAGGCCGGGGGCCTGGCCAGCTACGACCCGCTCGTGCCGCTGCCGGGTACGACGGAACTGATCCCGCTCGACCGCGGTGACGCGTCCTGGGTGACGGGCGAGACCGCCGACTGGCTCAGCGCCTTCGGCGCCGACACCAACACGCAGGCGCTTATGGTCTGGCACCGGGGGCAGATCGTGTTCGAGGATTACTTTGGCGGCACCGGATACAGCGACCTTGTGGTGTCCCGTTCCCTGTCCAAGCCCCTCTCGGTGGTTGCGGTCGGTCGGGCGATAAAAGAGGGCTTTATCAACGGCCTCGATGTGCCGATCTCGGAGTACCTGACCGAGTGGCGCGATAGCGACAAGGCGGGCATCACGCTCAGGCACCTGCTGCAGATGCGGTCCGGGCTCCTGCCCCAGGACTGGGCCATGGACCCCGACAGCGTCCTCAACCGAGCCTATCTGCATCCCTATCATATCGAGGTCACTCTCGCCGAGTACCCACTCGTCAGCGAGCCGGGCACCCGTTATGACTACTCCAACGTCAATGCGGAGCTGATTGCGCCGATTATCGAACGGGCGACGGGGCGGCGCTACGATCATTGGGTGAGCGCAGAAGTGCTGGCGCCTCTCGGTGCCGCCGGGGGCGATACCTGGATCAATCGGCCCGGCGGCATCCCTCACTCGGGCTGCTGCTCACGGCTGCCGGCGGAGACCTACCTCAGGCTGGCGTTGCTACTGCTGAACGACGGGGTCCGGGAAGGCGAACGCCTGCTACCCGAAGGCTATGTCCGGCAGATGCTGACACCCACCGCCACCAACCCGCACGCCGGCATGGGGCTGTACGTGGCCGGTCCCTATGTCGGGGGACGCGGTGCCGCGAATCCCGATATAGCCATGGGCAAGACCCCTCACGGGGAAGCCTACCTCGACAGGGATCTCTGGCTCTTCGACGGCAACGCAAACCAGGTGGTCTACGTCATTCCTCGCCATGAGCTGATCATCCTGCGGGTCGGGGACCGGCCGCCGAAAAGCCGGCCCTGGGACAACACAGAACTGCCCAACCGTCTGCTGCGCGCGCTGCACGCGACCACCGGCGTCGAGCTGGTGCCGCAGGAGGGCCCGCTGGCCATGCCGATTCCGACGGAGTGAGCCAGCGGTCAGGGCACTGCCTGGTCTACGCAAGCACCTCGAAACTCAGCCCGGCATAAGACTCCAGGCGCCTGAGCAGGCGCTCGTCAAAAACCGTGGCGGGTGTCCAGAAGCCACCACCGCGTTCTTCGCGGCTCACGTCCCTGCACAGGCTGATCCCCGCCTGGGCGAGCATCCTGCTGGTGGACGCATAGCCCGGATCGCCGTCGCCACAGACTTTCATGATGAGCGATTCACCGGCCTCGGTTTCGCCATGAAAACGCAGGTCATAGAAGCCCTCCCGCTGCTGTCTTGGACTGGGCCCCTCGCCGGGACCGGGCAGAAGCTTCATCGCCGCCCAGCGCAGGGGCGCAACCGCCATCATCAACGTGCCCGCTGTCGTTCCCAGTGCCAGAATACGCGCCCGCTTTTTTCCCCTGTAGCCATCCCCGGTCAGCATTCCCTCGTCATAGAGAAAGTCCGGGTGATACGGTGGCTCGCGCAGGGCATTGCTGCGCAGTACCACGCGTGTATTGATGGCCGCCATGATGAACGGTCCCGCCCAGGCCTGAAACTCCTCGTCGTACTCCACCCCCACGCTGTGCTGCCGCGCGGTAAAGCCATGTCGCTCGGGGCAGAGGGAGTAGGGATCACGCAACTCACGGCGCAGCTGTGCGTCATGCGCCGCTTCCTTGCACAGGTTAGCGCCACTGGCAACGGTGCCCCCGGAGGCGCCACCCTTGCTGGCCTTCACCCGCATCTTCACCCTGCGGCAGTACTGCCCGAAGCGCGCCATGGCCTGATCCTGCAGGAACTTCACGCCCAGGTCCGACGGCAGGGAGTCGAAGCCACAGCAATGCACGATGCGCGCCCCACTCGCCTGGGCTGCCGGCTCATACTTGCCGAGCATGCGCCGGATCCAGTGCGGTTCCCCGGTCAGGTCACAGTAGTCGGTACCGGACTCGGCGCAGGCCTTGACAAGCTGCTCGCCATACAGGGCATAGGGTCCGACCGTGGAGATGATCAGCGAGCCCTGTTCGCATAGCCCGCGCATGTCTGCTGCACTGGAGGAGTCGGCGACGAGGGTGGGGATAGTCCGCGCTGCTTCGCCAAGTGAGGCCTTCAGCTCGGCTAGCCTGGATTCGGATCGTGCGGCCATTGCCCAGGTGAGGCTGGGTTCCGTGTGCTCGTTCACAAGGTAGTTGCAGAGGAGCCTGCCGACGAAGCTGGTGGCGCCAAACAGGATGATGTCGAAGGCTTTGTCAGTTGACTGGTGTTCAGGCATGGCCATATG
>JAYMFU010080412.1:0-10604 GCA_036784835.1 Phaeophila floridearum
TTTGTAAGCCGAGGCAGTGGTGTACAGGGACAATCCGGCTGTGTTTCGCGCGCACGACGGATTGCAAGATGGTGGTCTTTGTCACGACCTGCCCCTCTGTGGAGTTCCTGTTTGACGTGATGCTAAGGGCACACCAACTTGCCTTTGGCCGGCTGCCGGTGGACGGCGAGATCTGCAGGCTACACGGAGACATGTCAGCTCTGGAGCGTAGCGGTGCGTGGCTAATTCACAGCGGTCAACCCATTTTATGCTTGGTAGGCCGATGTTGGCGCTGGGTGTTGATAAGCATGCGGCGCAACAACTGCCGCCTGCATGTGGGTGAACTACAAACAAGTGTGCGTATGGAGAGGTAATCACACAGCTGGTTGGTGGTGGGTGAGTTGCACACGTCTCCAAACGACTCCAAAGCTTTGGAGTCAAATGTTGGGAGGGGCTGGACAGCCATGCTGCTCCGTGTCCTGGTGTCCTTGTTGGTGCTTGCACGATCGAGTTCCTGGTCATGGTTTGCTGATGGCAGCTAAGCTGGCGTTCTTTGCAAATCGACGGTGGGGTGACTTCATAGCCACAAACAAGAAGCGTTGCATCAACATGGCTGTCAGCCATGCTGCTGCTTGTCGAGAAACAAGATTCCCTGAATGGGAAAGCTGCGGCTGTCAGCGTTTCTGTGTCCTGCGAACGTGCAATAGCCAGGTACAACCTCGAGCCTAAATGGACGCATGAAAGTGTTGCAGATGTGTCCCGGCAATCAGCAGCATTGTGTCAGGCCCATGATGCCTAGCACCATTTTGCAGAAATAAGGACCTGTGTGTCTACCCCAGTCTTGGATGCCTGCCTACCTGTTCATTACTCAATGCAATGCAAGTTTGACGAACTGTAGTTCTGTTCGTCTGCTTTCATGCACGTGCATAGCCCAGGTCCGTGGCAATGTTGATGCTAGTCCTTTGCGTACGCACACGTGTATGTCTGTGGGTCTGTCTGTTTGTCTGAGAACACACTCTCCCCTTCCCCCCTCCCCCCCTGCTCGCTCCCTGCCTCACGTGCATTCTCTGGTTGTACATGTGCATATGCAACTGAGAGGAAGCTTGATGGGGGCCATTTCACATGCAGAGAGCATGGCAGCATTCCGTCGCTGTGTGCGAGGAATCCTGATTTGCACGGACGTAGCCGCGAGGGGCATCGACTTCCCAAAGGTCACGCACATCCTGCAGTACGATCCCCCCGGGGAGGTTGCAGAGTACGTGCAGCGCATAGGCCGCACGGCCCGCATGGGGCGTCGTGGCGTTGCCGTACTCTTCCTGGCACCCACCGAGCTCGGCTACCGTGATCTGCTGGGGGACGCAGGTGTGGCCATGGCTCAGCAGAAGCTCCTGCCGGCCCTCAGCCACCTGGGTAGGACAGAGGGTGACGCGGAGGACGGTGATGGGCAGGGGGCGGATGGCAAGCGGGCGTTCCAGCTCGCTCTGGATTCCGCACAGCGATTTCAGGTGGGCACTGCGTCACACCTCGCAGCCGAACCATTTCCCTCATGCAACCACTGCTGCGGGCGCCCTTGGCATGGGTGGTTGGTCGAGAATGGTTGTTGCAGACCAGCGGTCAACGTCGTTTGACTCTGCTCCGCAGGATCCAGCAGCTCGTGATGTTGTTCTCCCACTGTGATGTGTGTGTAGCTGTACCTGTGGCAACAAACCAACACCCAATACCGTGCTCAACTGCACCTGTCTGTACATGAAATTGCGCGTATGCACATGAGACATGGTTGGACGGCAGGCTGAACCTCGGGAGTTAAGCACGTGATACAGGATTGCAGCGCTGTGTGCATTCTGCTGCCCGCGCTCGATCCAGCTTGTACTTTGTTTGCATGGTGCAGTTGTCAGTGGCTGGCGTGGCCCACTGCTGGGCTGTGTCAGCAAGAAATTTATGATGCAATCAACCACGCACTGCGAAACTTGTGCGCGTGGCAGGATGCAGGCCAGATGTCACCAAACGTTGGCGCTTTCACCCTTGGTGTTTCCATGGATTTGAGCGCATGCCTGCAAGCGTAACTTGCACAGCCAGCAGGGTTCACTGGCACGGCAGCGTTGGTCTTCAAGGGTCGTAGATGCAGCTCCATTCAATGGTTTGTCCGAGCTGTCTACGGTCGGTGGTTTGTCTGAGCTGTCTACGGTCAGTGTTGGCCAGTTGACAGGCTGTGTACACGCTGTTGGTGATGTGATTCAATTACTGTTACATGTCATGTATTGGTTGTTATGTAATCTTCTGTTTGTGTACCTTATGGTAAGCCTACTTCTTTCGGTTCAGGGTGAGTTGATGAAGGCGGTTGAGGGTGACAAGCGGCTGCGGGAGCGCGCAAAAACTGCATTTCAAGCCTTTGTGCGGGCGTATGCGACTCACCCACATGCGCTGAAGGCCATTTTCCATGTCAAGAAGCTCCACCTTGGCCATGTGGCACACAGTTTCGCACTCACGGCATCGCCCAAGCGACTCGGAAGTTCACACAAGGCATCGAGCAAGCCTTCAGGCAAGGGGAAGCGTGCCCTGGTCAAGAAAAAGCGATGAGCCTTTGCTGGTAGCTCCAGTGGATGGGGACTGTGCTTGGACTGCACAACAGCAGGGCATGTACGACGTGACATGGGCTTGGACTGCACCCGTACCACTTTTCCAAGGCGTCTGGTTCCTTAATTGTAAGGGGTCGTTGGTTCCTTTAGTCCTGGGTTCGAGGTTGTGCTCTTGTGCACTGGTCCACATCTTGTGCCAATGGCCTCGTGTGCCACACATGCCGCATTCCCGTTTTGGCCCTTTGAACTATCTCGGAGATAGTCTTGGAGATAGTTCAAACCTCGAAAGTTCTGACTGTACCGTATCGGAAGAATTCAACGGTATAGGTGGTTTACGTAATGAACCCATACGGTGGCCCCGCCACGGACAACTCGCTGGTCAAGTCGAGGCGCCGCACGTCAGACCTGAAAGATGCTTAGGTTCCTTGATTCCCTTTTGCTGTGCGCTGTTCACTCGTTCATGAAGGCCTCGCTTTCCTCTCCTAGGTACCTAGCTCTGAAGTCACACTGTAACTGTTGTTTCGTTATCTCGGTTCGGGGCTCATACCCCGAAACGGATCTGTTTTCGCCCTGACATCACGCCCGCTGTAGAGCTAAAAGCATGCTGCTTGCTTCCCCATCGCCAGATAGTTCACTCCTGCAGAACAAAGTCGGCTGTGTATCTGGCAAGGGTTGGTGTGCAGGTACGCCCGATCGGCTGTGGTGCACCAGTGCATCGGCCATCGCCATCGATACGTTCTGTGTCCGACAGGGGCGCCTGGGAGCCGCACGAGGACGCAATGCTGCACCACGCTTGCTAACGCCCGGTGCGTGTTTCACGCTGATCACGCACGAGTGTATGGGCCGGGCCCGGCAGCAGGGCCTGGCGGCAGAGCAACAACGCGTCGCTCCGAAAGCGATTACTGGGCCTTCTAGTTGCGACCATCACGTCAGTACTCCGAGCGCTGAGCCTGCTGGAAGAGTGGAGTTCCACGGCTGGGGGTTGAAGCCTGCAGCCCTTGTGTTCGCGATGCGTATGTTTGCGATAAGTATTGACATGGCTGTGCGCAGCTGGTGCTGGGAGGGCACGAGCTGGCTGGCGATGGTGGGTGACGTCGTGCTGTGCATGTAGTGTGAGGGTTTCTGTTGCACTCTTGTTGCGGATGCGCAGTATATTGGACATTACTGCGTAACACTCTGCACAGTCTTGTCCTGTACAAGCTGCATTGCCTTGCAGACGGTCCCAAGTCCGCAACCGCATCGAGGTCAGGCGCCCCCGGGAACCGCACACCCAAGGCTGTGAGCGCTTGCAGCATCAACAGTCCGGCGAACGAGTGCATGCCAAGTGCTCGGCAAACCTCGAATGCCGCAACCGCGACTGCAGCCGCATGCAACAGAGGGGTTGAACCACCGGGCCTCAAACAAACGAAGGCATGCAAGCTCAGGGGACACACGGTGGTGTTTTCAGACGCAAGGTCTGCCTGAGCCCACATACAGCACAACCCATACGTCAATTCCAGGAAGCACAGCCGGCAGGCGCCGTGGCGACGACTTCGGTGGAAGGAATGAACCGGCCGCTTCACTACCAGCAGCTGTCGGCGAGGGCAGGGAAACCCAATTGAGTGCTCCTGCTCTTGACCTGCAATCAGACGGGAGGTCTTCTGACCATGGGGGCTCAGGGGACCCAGGGGGCCAGTGGAACAAAAACTGGAACAAGCAGCTGTCTGCCCGGAACTTGCCTTGCTCCACCGGGGCATGGCGCGACGTCATTGAAGAGATGCATCAGCTGCTGCGATCTGCTGATGCGCAGTTGGCGGCTGTGGAAGCGGGAGGCACCGGCAGCACCCTCAACTTTGTCGGCCCAGGCTCGGGCGCAAATAGCACCAAGTCGCTCGCCCTGCGCAGCGAGTCAGCCAGCAGCAGTTGCTTATCCAGCTTAGCGGCTATGTCTTTCCCTGTAGCAGGGGCGATGGGGGCCGGCCTGACTGTTCCCAAAGCTGGTGCCCGGCGTCGGACTCAAGCTCGAGGCAGCAGCCGACTTGGCAATGGACATGATAGGATTTCGCCCCAGTCCCCTTGACGTGAACCTGAAACATTCCCTCAACTGGGCACGTGCTCTATGAGCACATCGAGTGCATCGCCAGTTGGTTTTACATACACTGAAACTTGTGCGTGCTCTCGCCCGAATGGGTTGACAGTAGTTGCATTGCTCTTACTACCTTGGACTATTCCGACATAGGAGTTGGTTCGCAGCACGCCCACACGTTGCTTTTAGGCTTTTGGTGGTACTTGGTTTGCCGCTCTGCCCACTGGGCGGTTTTGTACAGTACGAGTGGTTGCGTCTTGTACGCCTGAGTGGCACATCAGGGGGGACATGAGTTGTGCTGATCGGGAGCTGGGTGTAAAAGATTCACGCCTTGCCGCTGATGCCACCCAGGCCGTCCTGGAGGTTATGTGATAGTTGCGTTTCCAGGTAGCTTGAAGTTTGACAGAATTGCATTCATCATTGGGCTGCTTCCCAGAACAGCCTCACCAATCTGCTTGGCCTGTACCCAGCGCAACCCTCACTACGGCCGTTGATGCATTTCTTGCCCTGACAAGCGGTGTTGGCGCCGATTCTATGGCCGTCAGTGAAGTTCTTGCCCTGATGAGCACCGTTCTCACCGGTTCTGTGGTTTCTTGCTGCCAGGAACCGTTCCACACGCACCTGGCAGGCACTGCACCACTTGGGAGTACTTCTGGAAGGCGTGATAGCGTTGTCCAAGTCAAACAGCACGCGAGCCGTCGGCGTGTCCAAGCAGATGACACCTCTTGAATGAGTGACACCAACTTTGCAAGCACATTTTGATAGTTGTGTGTGTGCTTATGGTCACCATGCGCACTTGCTGTAGCTTTGTCCGCCAGAGCAACCCGACGCAGTACAGCGGATGTCGTGCTTGTCTTGCAAAGGAGGGCAGCAGAAGTGGCAGGCTTGCAACGCAGCGGACCCACACATGGACGGAGGCACACATTGCGCCCTCACGAGGAACAGGCGTGCCAGCTGCCACCAGCCTGGCAGGTGTGGGCAGGCGTTGAGCTTGGAAGCGAGGCCCCGCACGTAGGCGTGAAGGCTGTACGGAGCGCAATACTCCAATTGTACCGCGGGGCCTACGGCCATGGCCAGACCAATGGCCAATGGCAAGGGCGTAGCATGCGACGGGCAAGAGGGAGGGGTCGCCAAGGAGAACCGCGTAGGCTCCAGGGCGGGCCGAAGAGCTAAGGTACATATCCTGCCAAGTAAAGCGTACGGGCGGCTAAGGTACATATCCTGCCAAGTAAAGCGTACGGGCGGCTTCGGCAGAAACCACCCGGCCTGGTAGAGGAAACGGCGGTCGGTGTTGGAGTCGCCGCGTAGTCCGAGTCGTTCAACCATGCGGCGAAGGGCAGCATCGCCGGCGCGCGGTCCGCTACGGATAACGTTCGACTGGGTGCATTTGGAAGCAGGTGTTACGCCAGTCCACCAGCAAGACAGCGGAGGCCCTCGACGCTCGTCGCAAGACGCACGGCAGCATGACGCACACGACGCACGTAGCAAGACGCACGGCAGCAAGACGGGCCGTGCCCAGCGATTACGCACCGCGCACCCCCACGCCCAACTTAACTAGGGGCAGGGAGCCGGCAGCAGCCGGGCAGCACGGAGGCCGACCACAGCTCACCGAGTCGGACACCGACATGGAAGGGGCCCCCGCGCGAGGCCTCGGCTTGCGCATATCCTGTAGGTGGCCGGCCACCAGGGCGGTGGCATGTCGGCCAGACCACGAGACGACCTGCTTGACAAACCGCACAGCAGCGTCGTGGGGGGTGTCCGAATGGAAGACGGCACCGGAGGAGTAGGCAGGAAGGGAACACAGCCGTCACGAAAGCAAGCAAGCACAGTGGGCCGAAAACAAGCCAGCAAGAGCAGGAAACAGCCACCGCAGGTAGCGAAGCAGCCGAGGCAAGCAGCAGCTACCAATCAGCCAAACACCCAGCTCCGGCTACCAGGCGGGCAGGGACCGCGGGCAGTTTTCGGTGAAGCAATTGCAAGCATGGACACCATCAGGAACCCAGCATTGTTTTATCCGTCGACGAGTCGGCTTCACATGCTCACAGATGACTCTTGACTCGAGCACACTTCTCATTAAAAAACAAGTAGGAAAAGCAGATGTGCATTACATGTTATACAAAATACATATCCTCAACGGTTTGCAGCACACGTACACATGCCTATCACAAGGCGGGGAGCTCAACCTTTGGCCTGGCTGCAATTGCCACCCTGTTGCCATGCAGAGACGCCACTCAGCACACAATCCACAGGCCAACACCGGGTTCAGCCAATGCAGTACCAGGCATCAAAGCCGTATACATAATTCTGTCTCGTAGCACCAGCACCACGGGTCGCCTCCAGCATCAGAGAAATCTCAGCCCCTCCCTCCAACCTTTCAATTCGTGCCTGTCATCGACAGGCTCCTCCAGATGCGAACATCCCCGGCAAGGACACAGCCCAGGTCACGTCTACCGTTGCAGCACCCACACCACAACAGAGTGCACAGGCCAACCTGAAGGCTATGACGCGCCCTGTATCCCCACCAGTGGCATTCGGCACAATGCAGCCGCAGCGGCGCAACGGCCTGCAGCCAATCCGCATTGCTCGCTGCCTACACTATTCGCATCCCGACACTGTGAGACGAAGAGTGCCGTCCCGAGTTGTTGCCGCCCATGCCGCGCGCGACGGAGAACCAGGCATCGGCCTCGGCCTCCATGGTCGCCGCCACAGACGTGACAAAGAGATACATGTTCAGCAGCAGCTCGTTGCAGTTCGCGGGCACGAAGTCGACGGTCTCATTCGCATTGCGCCGTGCAACGCTCGTGTACTCCTCCGCCGCCGCTCGGTACGTGTCCTCCGCCAGAGTAAGCTCCTCCTCGGCTTTGGGCTGCACAGACACCGTAGCTGCGCTCAGCACAACGACCAATGACACCACACGAAACATGAAATGCTCCCCGACAGGCTCATGCTGCTGGGAAGGCGAAGCCGCGCTCTCGCGGCCAGTGTGAGAGCTGGAGTGCAGTTGCAACTTGCAGCAGTGAGTCAGTAATGGCAGCGAGTGCAGCCGTGTGGCGCTTGTGACTGCCGCTGAGCGCAAGGCCAAATTAGTGTGGCGCTGCCCATCTCTTGTGCTCTTGGGGGGCACGCGAGAGCGGTCAAAAGGGAACACATGCACAAGTGCACCGGGAACTGATGCAAACCGATGCAGCTTCAAACGGCAAGCCACGTGAACAGTCGTTGACCCATCCAACGTGCAATGCGGACTCCAGCGCTCGGCAAAGACCAACACTCGTCTGTGGCACTCCACAGCCGTAGCATGCATTCATCCATACACAGCTCCTAGACGAAGGCACAGCCGCCCCTCTACGCCTGTGTGTCCGCACAGGCACGCACACACGCACTGGCCCATGCACATGTGGCATTCAACCGCTGTGAGAGAGGATCCAGAGAGAGAAAACTCCACGCACACAGGCACGCAAGGTTGGCTTCCTCAGATTCTAATACAAAAGGCCGCAACAACACGGCAGCTGTGACACAAGCATCATGCCCGCCTCGACCACAGGGGCGCACCGCCTTGAGGGAGCGCTGGGCACGCAGCGTTGCGACTCGCGTGCGCTTCGAGTCCCGGTGTGCCGCGAACGTCTGCATCGTTAGCAGCGCCTCCTCGCGCGTCCGCAGGCCGTCCAGCATGCCGTTCATGCTCCGTGCGTGGTCCTGAATGACCTGCTCACAGACGTGCCTAACCCGAGTTTCAGCAACTGATGGCGCCAGGGGGATACGGGGCAACCACTAACGCGTGCACGAACGTATGTGCGCAGCAGAACATATGCATGTGCGAGGGCTGCTGTGTCTTGCAAGTGCGAGGCCGCCGTACGTACGCGTCCGGCAGCGCATGCATGCTTGTGGCAAGGTGGTGCTTTGCACGGATTTGCGTCATGGAGTTGGTGTGCAGGGCATGAACAGCCGCAGTCAGCACAGGCCGTGGACCACGCTGCCGAAGCCGCTTCCTTGCTGCAACGGCGGTGCAGCAAGAAGTCTACCCGTGCTATCTGCTGGAGTTTGAATTGATCGCAAAGCAAGAACAGCCTGGATGACTAACTCTTGGCAGAGAGTCAAGACCACTCAGGTGCACGTCAGCAGCACGGCACACCACAATACAGGAAGGCCAGCTTTCAAGGTGTGCATCCGAACGTGTGCACCTGCCTGGCTGGAGCCTAAACACACCGGTGCTCACAAAATGAGGCACGTACACGAGTACACATTAGCTAGACAGGGCTCAGCTCGCGTGGAGATCCGTCAGCAGTTGTCGCTTGGTCCAGCTTGTTCAAGGGCACAGCGGAACAAACGTGGGGTGGCAGCCAGGCGATGAAGTGGCTCGAGATGCAAGGACGTGCCTCGGAGTGCGGGTGAGAGAGAGGAGCACGAGAGAGAGAGCACAAGCACACGTGCAAGCACGCCGGAGCGAACAGGCCTGGGTGTGTAAGTGCATGTATGTGTGTGTCACTGCCCAGCCTGCAGCACCATCATCACCCACACGTACAAGAACACGACCATCTGGATTTCTGTACACCAACTTCTGTGCCCCTCACAACAATCTCAATCTCCCAGTGGCACGCGAGAGAGAGAGAGGGGAGGTGTGTGTGTGTGTGTGTGTGTGTGTGTGTGTGTGTGTGTGTGTGTCAATCATTCGCACATATACAGCGCATCAGCTCTCTGCTGCTTTGATCGCCACACCCGTGGCCCCCACCATCCGCACACTTCCGAGATTCAATGCACCTTCCAAGACGCCCGTCCAGAGGGTACTCTCCACCCACCTGGCCATTGCAAATGCGCGGCGCTCACCTGAACCTTCTCGGCCGTGGACTGCAGCAGCGTGTGTGCCGACGACGACACCGCCAGGCAGCCCTCCCCCACCGAGCGCAGCGACGACGACATGCCCATGTGCATGGCCCGGCCCTCATACGCTGCCAGCCGCGTCAGCGCCGCACCGAGCTCGCGCGTCGCAAACATGTTCAGGCAGTGCGATGCGTGCAGCGTGGAGGTAGCGTGTGAGAAGCTCTGTAGGGCCGCCGCAAACGAGCGCATGACCTCCGCGCGGCGCCGCAGCAGCATCTCCTGTTCCGTCAGCCTCGGCCGCTCCTGCCTGCACAGAGAACAGGTCCGTCTGCAACGGGCCGTGTGCACGTGCACACCTAAACCAGAACAGCAATGCGCGCACGAGCACTGGTGGCCCCACAGAATCACACGAAGGCACATGTGCAAGCACTTTCAACTGACCTGTTCAAGCACATGGGGGCTCATCTGACAGGCAAAGCAAGTGAGGCCGAGCATGCTTGGACGAGGAGCATCGCTGCAGCGGCACAGTAACGTTACCGATGCATCCCGCGGACTGTTGCTTTGTGCACATCCCCCGCAACCCCCGCGGGCGTGGTAGCCTCCCAGGTCCACAGCAGCACAGCACACTCAGTCCCCTGGTCCAGTACAACAACGCTCACACTCATTCCCCACATACACCACCAGCACACAGGACCTCGTGCCACACAAAATGGAGTGGGTGGAGAGCAGTTGACCAGGTGGACCACGCTGCCATAACAACAAAGGCAGGGAAGCGCACGAGCTCGTGCTGAAATCGTGGATCCTCTCCCTGGCAGTCCGGATCCAGTCGTGGCTGTGGCGTGTGGCGAGCACCACGTTGTCCGGTGACGGCGTGAGCTGCTCCTTGCCAACCACCTGCTTCAGGAGGCGGCCGACGCCGTTCGCGAGCGAGGGCGGGCGGTTGCAAATGGACAGCCACGCGCTGCTGTTGCGCAGCTCGCCGCGCTCCTGCAGGAAGATCTGAAGCTCCGAGCTCCTCGAGATCACCCTGCGAGCAGCACAGTCGTTGACTGCATGCACCCAGCAGCAGAGGGTGGGCTTTTATCACGTGCTCGCACGGCACTGCACACGTGCTCGTGGTGTTCTAGTGCATGGGCAACCTGGCACTCCGCCACCACACCCAGCCAGGC
>JAYMFU010080523.1:0-10598 GCA_036784835.1 Phaeophila floridearum
CCCGGGCCCGTCGGCCGGATACAAAGCCGCGCGGCCCCGAGTCAACATTCCGTCCTTTAAGCCCGGCGCCCAGCTGGCACCACAAAGCAACTGGCATACTTCAGGTATAATAACAAACATTGTCAGCGGTTTCAAAACAGATTGTTTGCACAATTCAGTTCCCAGAATGTGGTACGGTTAAGTTGGCCCCGCAAGAGGGCTGATTCGAAGCTACACGCGTATTCGCAACCCTGACGTCACCTGTCCTATCAATGGTTCAAGACATTGTTTCCGTGGCTAGCGGACCCCCTTCGGCGCTGCGTCGTGCTGCTGCTGCTGCTGCTGCTGCTGCTGCTGCACGTTGGCGGAGACACACCCCACGAGTTAACTGGGGTATGCACGGAGCGGGTCAAGCGTCCACGCAACGCCCCCTGGAGAACACCCTTTCCGGGCTGTGAGCAGCCTACGAGCGTCCGTCAGTTGATACGCAAGCTCGCACGCCGATACGTACACGACGATTCGGTATCCAAAGTGAATTCGTAGCCCACCATGAGCGCAGCTGCGCAGCAGCCAAGCACGCCCACTTTGATTCCTGCGCGTGCATCTGAGCTGCTGCGGGACGACCAGATGATGTCACTTGTGCGTCCAAATCCCACCCGAACTCCCTCGATGGCGTCAACCATCACCGGTCTGTGTAACACTCGTGAGCACCGCTTGAGATCAGCTCCGACGGTACTCAGGCATCCAACAGTCCGGCGTTTTAAAAGCGGAGCGGATCCGAGACAAAGCTGTCGCGTCATGCATAGCTCTCCAGGGCCGATACAGTCCGCTCCCGGCGACGGGGACGCGTTGTGATTAGTGTAACGGTGAGTGTTCGGCGCGCGCTCCCTTCGGCACGATTTCTGCGGGAACCGCGCGATCCCGGATTCTGAGCCGTTCAGAAACCACCATGGCTGCCGTCTCTATATTGCCGCATAAATGTCCGTTGAGTCTTCTCCCGTTGCAGCGACATGCCGGCTTACCTAATTTGGCCTAACCGACCTGACTCGCCTTGTGACCACTCTTAGTACACGGCGAGTCAGACCGGTGAACGGCCTGACGCGTCATAATACAGTTGACAACGCGCTGCCAACGGCTCACAACCGCTCTAGAAGCAGGGCGCGCCGCATCGCAGCGACCTCGCTTCATTTGCATGGCGGTGCCGCTGCGCGTGCTACTAGCCAGGTCGCGCCCAGAGCCTGGAACCCTGACACCACTAAACTTGGTTTATAAATGCGAAGATGGATGACCACGCCAGGCGATACTGCTTCGCGTGGTTGCCTAGGGAATCAGTTCGCCGAATCTAGGAGTGAACACGGGTTACGTGGCCTATGCAACGCGTGCACACGTTGCAGGGGGTACACACAGCATGCTGCAGCACGCCTCGTGGACATAGGCCTAGTGTGCCTTCATCAGAGTCACGCACGGTGTTCAATTGGCCTAGCAGCTCCACGGAGGCCTGCCGCATGCATGGCCTCGTGCGGCGATTCGCCGCCTTCCGCACGCGCGCTCGTTCGCAGTTGCCCAGGGGCAGGCCCGCACAGTTCGCATTTATACACAGTGTTCAGCCCGTGCCTGAGATACGTCGTGTGCCCGAGGGCCCGTAGGAAGTCTGCGGAATCCAAGCCCTCTGCGAGGATATCGATGCGTAAGGCGCGGCGGCGTGCCCGCCAATGCATTGCGATGCAGAAGCGAGCTCTGTCGTGCGACAAGAGCGGTGCAAAGCAACCCGACACGGCTTTCGAGTCCGCCGCGCATTCGAGTCCGATTCGGCGGCGAGCTTATCCAGTTCCGAGTTGCAGACGCGCCGCTGCGCTCCTTCCTTTGCTGCTACTCGAGGCGACGTTCGGCTTCGACGCACACCGAGCCGGCATTACTGTTGCTGTTTGCATCGATCCTACCGGTGACGCAGCATGTACTAGTGCAAAGGCAACGCTGCGCCCAGCCGTCAACCCAGGCGCGTGTCCTCTCACGCCGCGAACGGTGCCAACTGTTTCGATCTGCGCCTGACTCCAGGTCTGTTCAAACCTCCCCACTTCCGTCACAGGCTGCGAAATGTGTGGCGACAGGTGACCGTAACGGCCGTCGGCGCTTTCATGGGAACTTCGGTTTCGTTGCATGCCTTGGAAGTCACGAAACGAAAGAAGAACTGTTATGCATCTGCCATCCACATGTCGCCATGGCTGGCAGTTGGTCGTCACCTGTGCTGCATCCTAGGTTTCGTAGCTGGATTCCCCAACGCAGGAAACGTAGATGCCCGTGTTACCAGGAACTAGGACATTACACAAGGTGTAGGTGAGTGGGTGTTGGACTTAATCTCAGTTGTATAGCTTGCAATACACACTCTTGGTTACAGGTTCAAGGTTACAGTCCGCGCGTTTCCAAATGTTGCGCTGCCAACACCCCATCTGGAAACGGGCTGCTTTGCCTGGTGTTGCAATTCACGTTGTATAGCTTGCTATGGACACTCTCTTGCAGGGCTTCAGTGCGCACGTTTCTGAATGTTGTGCTGCCAGCGCCCCATCTGGAAGCAGACAACTCTGCCACTTTCGTTTTTGCAACATGTCGCACACAAACACATCAGTATGCAACGGTTTCAAGCCGAGCGTTCTCAACAGCTCGATGCTGTACCAGCGTTCAGCATTCTTTCCCTGTTGTGCAAGCTTGATGACCAACGGGGTCTTGCTAATGCTCTAGGTGCAATAATGACGGATGCCAGTCAGCACCAACTTTCATTCCAATCTTCGTGGAAAACAGAAACTCCAAAGACAAGACACAGGAGTTCTTGTTGCCTGGTGAATATATGCATGTCCCTTGTGTGCAAGGGCACACACAAACATGGATGGATACGACTTGCCTGCGTGTATATTGTGACAGCCAAAACGTGCGGCTAGTGCTTCATGCTGATAGTGTTTTGTGACGGTTTTACTACATAATTCATGATCACCTGGCGCTTGCAAGCCCCCCAAGGCCCTCTGTGTACCAAATCGTCTCTGTACAGTCTGCTACAGTACATTGCATCAGTTTCAATCCGAATATAGCCAACCAGGGATGGATACAAACGCCCACCAGCTTGTTGTTCCAATTGTAATGTCCATGCATGCCATTTGTTCCTTGCAACTTTTCATGTTCAGTCCGTCAAGCTCTGAATTCAATCTCCTGGAAAGTGAACAAGATGCAGCGCTACATCAGGCCTGTACAGATGGAAAACATATGCAGCAGCCAGTCAATGGTCAGTTTGCAGCACAGCCAAGTTCCTACCAGAAGCCAAAGGGTGGTGTGAATGGCTTAGTAACAATTCGCGGGCTGCAGCCGGCAGCAACAATGTTGGAAATGCATGCCTGCGCATTTGTCAAAATTACTGCTATCTCAAGATATTCTCGGCATTTGTCAGCAACCGCCCACGAGCAGCCTGCACAGAGGGGTCTGGGATGCAAGACTGGAATATTGTTGCTCGAGCGGCAGGAATCCCATGCAAGGCGATGTCACTCCTGTTCCCAAAACGGCACAGGCAGCTTGCCCTGGTCTGACTTCCAGGAACCAGGTGCATAGGCCTTCTGTGTGAGGGTTGCTGTTGTCGAGGGCCAGCGTAAGGCAATAAGGACCAGGCAACAGGAACCAGCTAGCGCGCTGGCTGTCATCTCGTTGGGGTGCCAGCGTTGGCGGGGTGGTGACATTGTCTTGGTACTATGTGACACACATCCTTGTATTTGATCACGATCAGTGGGGTTAACACGATCAGTGGGGTTAACAGCATCTCTACACAATCCTATGTCAAAGTGTGTCGTCCGTCTTTTATTACTTTCCATGTTCTTGACGAGTCGGACATGGAGACATCAGCTGCCAGCATTAATCATGTATTGGTCTAGTTTTGCAGCAGGCATTGCCACGTCATACTGTGACAAGACTACCCAGCACAGTCCCACGCAACATTGACAGGGTACTCGTGAGTTCAGAAATGGTTTTGTGGTTTGGCATGGTCTGTGACACTAGCCCACATGGCACCTGAGCATGTGCCTAGACTTCAAACCAGGTTAGTGCTGCTGAACCAAGCAGCACAACATTTAGCCATGCCCTGTGATCCGACGTGTTACTTACATGGTTTGCTGAATTTGCACTGTGAGGGTGCCCAATGCACAAAAGTCCTTTTTGTTGCTCAGTCAGGATCATTCATCGCAGCTATGGAGTAGCGCCATTTAGTAGTCGCGATATGCAATCGACCTGAGGCATTGAGCGTTCGGACAGTGGTATTGGGTGCTGTCTGTGTGCTGAAGCCTTGCATGCGGTCCTCGGGGTGCTCGGCGATACTCATGGTTTGCATGCTACGCCATCCACCTGTTACCTGATTCCCTTCTAATCCCCACCCCAATGGCGAGGTTGCTGTGTGCAATGGGCGCAGTTTAGGGTTGAGTTTATCTTTAGGTGTCAGGCAAACCGTGAACGCGATTTTATGCTGGTGACAAGCATGTCCATGGGACAAACCCCCTGGTGCAACGTCAACTTGAGGGTGATCTGTAGGTGTCAGGCGCACTGTGAATGTGAAGTCGGGCGCGTGACAAGGATGTCGATGAAAGGAGGTTCCCTGTAACAAAGGCCATATCAGATTTCCGCAGTATCAGCAGTCAAAGCGCGGAGCCTACCTGACAAAGCATATTCGCAAGATGTAGTTGCGACCATGGTGCCAACTCTTGACTGCAGTGACGTGTACCAGTGCGGCCCTGCTGATGCCTGCAAGCCTTGCAAGGAGTTGGTTGTGGGGGTTGGTTGCGAAACAATGCGGTGGGGTTGCCTGACTGGTTGCTTGCTGTTCTTGCAAACTGCCGACTTGGACACTGTTGATACAATTGTGGCTGCAATCTTGAGTGAGCATGTGTGTGAGCCCTGCTCACATGTGATCTAGACCTGATGGATGCTGTGACAGCACAGCGAAAACAAAGAGGATCTGCCTGTCGTGCAGGCTAGTGTGTTGCACATGTACATCGCACGACAGAATGATTGATGTTGGGGGTTGGCACAAGTGATGCATGTCCGCGGATGTGATTGATTCATTCTTGAAGGGATTGTGTGATGCATTTCAAACAATTGAATTCTTACACACTGTGATAGTGTGCTGCACCACTGATTTTCATGTACGCGCACGTGAATGCAACTACTTGCACAAGGATGTACCAAAGAGATTCGTCCAATTTGTGTACTGTGTGAAGGCAAGGCATTCAAACGTGCCGAATACACATTGGGCGAGTGTTATTGAGCCACAACCAGGTTGTTAACATGTCCTTTATGTATTTATGTTACTAACGCATGTTATCTAAGGTATTAATGTTATTAATGCAGGTAGTTAATCAGTGTTAATTTGTATTGTAAATGTGGTTTTTAGCATGTGTTTAGCATGTTGTTGAGCCACAACCAGGTTTCATGTGGATTTGGCCCAGTATGCCTGAAATCCACCATGGCATCAGTGCATTGTGAGCCTGACATGAATAGAATATTCTATTCGTGTATTGATGAGGCTTGCACCAGTCGAGCTAGCCCGAATACATCACATGGCAGATCTACAACGTATCCATGCATGCTTGTGTCCAGCCATCCATCCAGAAGCTGTTTGCATGAATTCATCCATGGCCCCCCTAGCATTTACTCCCCGCACCCGTCCATTTTCCTTTTGTGATGTGACGTGGATGCAAGCGACAAAAGGGTGCAAGCAACAAACCATGGCAATTGGGCAGACAACCATGCTCACACAGACCTGCTGACGATTACAGCGCCCCCTAGAATGCGTCTACAAGCTCTGCATGTCTGGTGCTGTCTTGCTCCAATACCGTTTATGCACCTTGATCATTGTCAGAAGCCCAGGTCCATTTTGTTGCTTGCATTGGTTGCATCTTCCGCCAATGACAATTCATCACCTCCCAAATTTAACGCCTGCCTCTTGGTGCAGATTTCTCATTGTTTGACATGATGACCGAATAGTACCATTTGTCAGCTATCAACAGATTTGCTTTGCACACGAGATATGACGACATTGGGTGGCATACTTCTGCTTCACCAGTTTCCACACAGCTGCCCCCATGCTAGTGAATGCCACCTGTATGCGGCGCGGTGCTTCCGTTGATACACAGCAAGCGGTTATCTGGTTGGCACTTAAGACAATCCGTTTGGATTGGTAACGGTTGTTGGTGGACCTTACAGTACAACCGCAGCAGTAAAGTGTGCAAAGCAGCAGCCATTCTGTAAGCGCTTGGTGGTGCCGCCTCCGGTTGGAACTGAAACGAGGCTTTCCATGCCCAGCCACAGTGCGCGCTTGTGATCGCGATATCGTCACACCCCCCTGTAGCCGGTTCTTGTCATCACCAACGCCAAAATCCACACGCTTTGCAAAAGCTGCATGAATATGATTATCATTTCATGGATATTTTCATTGAGTATTATTCGTGCAGCTTTAATGCACAACACTTGTGTAGCAAGCTCAACATTTCAGCGACTCTAGTCCCAGCAGCCGGACATTCAGCGCTCAAATCTGATCGTGCCTTATTGTGCGTGCTATGCTCAGCACCAGATGAGTCGCAGGACGGCGTGTGATGGCCACTTTGAGCTTCTATGCGGCATGGGCTGCATGGCACACAATCCATGAGGGATGCTGTCGCTGCAGGCTTACGAACCGCTTAGCAGGTGGATGTGCACCACGTGATCATTGCCATATCCATCACAATATACAACGCACTGTTCGAGTTGGAGCAAATATTGGCCGTGTGCAAGGTGGGCAGTACAGTGCAATAGGTCAGCCGGCACTTGCAAAGCAATGGCTATGTCGTCTCATGAAAGCAGCTTGGAAGAAAGCAATAGCACATCAAAATGTGTCCGTGCCAAAGGCACACGAGTCTGTTGGGCAGCTTGCCGAATGGCAATACTATTTGACCAGCTTGCAGACTGAGCGGTTGCACAGGACACAGTCTCGCTTATAGCCACAGTGCTGTCGAGGATGTCGTTTGAAGGTCCTTCTTACTGGTGGTCCTGCCTGGTTCTCCCCTGCTGCCTATGATTGCGCTTGGCTGTCTTGATCTCTGCTCTTTGTCTTGCTAGCTCGCTTGCTTGTTTGAGTGCTTGGCTCACACCACAGCCATTGCCATCAAATTATGAACGACATCATTCAATTTGAAACCCCATGTCTGCCAGCTGCAAGGGGCTGGCGGCAAGGGGCTGTAATTATGACACTGACACAGCTTTCCACGTCCACCCAAACCTGAAACCTATGTTTTGGATTCCTGGCATAGTCTTGGGTGAGCGGGCCGCTCTCCTGCGAGTCCTATGGCTACCTTGGCGTGCCTGCCGCATGTATGCTGAGCAAGTTGAGTGATGCTGTGTAAGCCACGTCAAGTCTGGCTTCGTGCCCGGGGCATATGTGGAGCTGTCTTGGGGCATTGTGCAACGGCAACGAGCGTTTCTTCAGCCAACTTGGCGTCACGTTTGACAACATGGCTGGCCTCGCTTCGTGGCCGTTCCCCTCTGCACGATGCAGTATCGGTTCCGCCTGCCTGCGCGTGTGATTGCTGTCTCAGATAGTGTCCGACTAGCCTCTGGGCCTGCCTTTGGTATCTGGTGTGCGTGCGTTTGTCTGTGGGTTCTTTGACCATCCTGTTGTAAGTTGAAAGTTGGCGTGTTGGATGCTATGCTCTTGGTGCACTTTCTTGTTGTCGTTCTTGGCTTGTGCTTCTGTAAGTTGTCCAGCCGCAGCCGTTGCCTGATCCGCCTGGCCTTAGACTCCTCTGGTGTGAGTCCACCCCGCCTACATGTACCGCGCTCTCATTGGCCTTGTCGCCTCCCGGCACAGATGGCGCCGCACACGGCTTGGGTTGCAGCCGTCACCGGGCGCATTGATGGCCTACCCACCACGGAGGCATGGGTTCACAGACATCATCATCGCCGTTGGGACCACCCCGCTCGCCTTGCTATGTCAGGTCTGCTCTGACCTTGCCGCTTCTCCGACCGTATCCAAGAGTACCTTGCGGACCTCCATCAGCGTCCCGTGCTATGTGCTGTGTCGACGCGGGATATTGCGTGGCAAGATGGAGCTACCCTGACGGAGCTCGGCCTCCCGCATGCGGAGGACCCGGCCTGCCTTCTGCCCAGCGACCCCGGCCATCGTCGTCACACCGGAGGACTTCGCCAGTGCCCCAGGCTTGAAGAATGCCTCAGGCACTTCCACGAATCAAGCTCAAGCAAGTGCTTATCTCGCTCGAGAGCTCGGCTACTTCTCTAGAGGTTAGACAAACCACTTACCTAACCCAATGCGCTTGCCAACCACCAGGAAAGCAACAACACGCTCAAACAAACCACAAGTTATAACGCGTTAATACACGTCCTCGGAACCACCCATGTGCAATCTGTGTTATGCAATCTGTCGGCAACTGTGGACGAGTCACGGAATCGCGTCCACGAATCCCATATGCGAATCAAGATGCTTGTGGTGGAAGCAGGTTTTCATGTGTTGTCATCAGCGTTGCGAGTTTCGACGCCAATGACTTACGGAATCATCGTGCGCGGAAATCTATCTTGAGATAACTTTGAAGGTTCCACGATTCTGAAGTTGGACAGCTAATAGCCGATGGGAAATAGTATCCGAGATAGCCTGGACAGAAGGGTTTCAACTGCAAGTTCCACAATTGACCAAGCGCTCCGGGTGCGTCCCAGAAACCCTGCGAAAGTTATTTTGATTTGAAATCGACAGCTGCGGTATGCTATGTATTACCCTCAGTTGCGCACAATTATGAGTTGAATTCGGGTTCCTGGAGGTGCACATGTGCGGCCGCCCCGAGGGATCTCCAATACCCTGCATATGTTCGTGCGCGTCAGATTGTCCCTCTAGTGAAGCGTACGTATCTGGCCAGCGGCAGGCGCCCACCAGTGCTTGCATTGGTTACGGTAAGGATAAGTTCGCATCTTGACCGACAAGACTGCTGGTCACTGCGCATGGTGTGAATGACCAACCAGCAACACGTGAACTTGTCCCTACGCACGCTTCAATTGTGAAGTCTGGCATACGCAGACACACACAGGGCAGTCAAGTACTCTCAGGGGGGCCGTAGACAACTCTAGGACCACGAATTCGGCTGACAACTGGCGTAATTAAGGGCACGTACGTATCATGTCGCAGCTGCCGATTCAAAATCACAATTGCTTTCGCGGTGGAAGACAGGGTTGCCAGACAGACAGCAATCAAAACGGTCGTCACGACTGGTGTGGAACTGCAAATTGAAATCGTTGTCAGAGCATTTCAAGGATTGGAGAAAGCTGGAAATTGAACTGGAAATTGAAGTCGTTATCTAGCTTTGGAATCGTGCTTCGAAACAAGACCTTTACGATTTTCAGGATTTGTTGTCACATGGCTGAGAGTTAATCCATGGCGCCAGACCTCTGGCAACAATGCCGCATGTGTCTAGATCGATTGATCAGTCATGCCGCAACGTATGCGAGCGTGTACCGCTATAGATGGGAGCTCTGCATCATGCATCAGATACGTTCTTGGGGGCTGTGTTCACAGCTGGCAAGTTGCCTAAGTCTAGTCACAGCTGGCAAGTTGCCTAAGTCTAGTTGCCTAAGTCAGTTGCCTATTCACACTCTTCTCAACATGTTAGCGAGACAAATTGGGCCAGAAACTGCCCCTAGGTATGGCGCTAACACATCCAATTGTTGGACATTTGGAATGGTGCGCCACTGAACGTTGTATGACGTGATTCGGTTTTGGACCAGTTGCATGAAGCCATGACGCGGTGGCCATGGGCGCATGTGTCGCACTTCATGGTGGATGGAAGCATTTACGTGGCCACGTGTGGGGTGTGGACCGCAGCACATTACACGGCATGGGCTGTGAGCCGCCACAGAACACAGACCAGTACCGTGCTGGGAGGTCAACGGGGCCCACGTGTGCCGCACACCCTCGCATGTTCCGCAGGTCAGCAAGAGTGCATGTGGAAGTTGTTGACGCAAGCGGGCCGTGTGTGCGGCCCCTTGCAGCCCATCGCACTAAGCACCCGTGCTTGTGGAGGCCTGACCAACGGTGGAGGCCCCGGGCACAAAGACATCAGCGACGCAGCGATGGAATCCCAGCCTATTCCACCAGTGTGGCAGCATGCATACGCGAGTGCAAACCCTCTGGCGTGCCAATCACCCGGGAATACAAATGTCGTGGAATTGCGACCCACGTCACATCCACGCACATTGTGCAGATGTGGCCGTCCCAGCTGTCACCGGCAAGCCACAACCACATGCCAGCAGTGCGTGGACCTCAAACGCCACATGCTAACACCCAGTGTTTGTGTGCATGTTGTGGACAGCGATGCACCGCCAAGATTTCTGGCGAGCCCGCCAACTCATACAACGCCAACTACACACAGTGGCCCCACACAAACTCCTCAAGACTCAACTGCCTCAAGTGCGGCGTCTCGTTCCTCTTTTTCCCTCTATCTCTGTGTGTGTGTGTGTGTGTGTGTGTGTGTGTGTGTGTGGGCGTGTGGGTGTGTGTGTGTGTGTGTGTGTGTGTGTGTGTGTGTGTGTGTGTGTGTGTGTGTGTGTGTGTGTGTGTG
>JAYMFU010080634.1:0-10589 GCA_036784835.1 Phaeophila floridearum
GCACCCTGCCCCGGCGCACTCATGGACTGGCTAACCGGGGCGTCCGGTAGCTTGTAAATCGCATAGGGATTTTCTGGATCATCCGCTAGTTCAACATCCTCCCTGAATAGACGTGTTGTGCCGTCATTGTTACGACTTAGGTCAGGCGTGATATTGGCAGAATACAGCGGGGCCATTGATGCGACCGATAAGGGTGGCACTTCGGGTGAAGATTTGGAAACAGGCTCGGGAGAGAACGATGCAGCCCGAATAGTAGGCGCAAAAGCAATGCCTGTATCTCTCTCGGTAAGCACTTTTGGTTTCGGCGGAACAAGGCTATCATCTCGCACCCCACCAGTCATAACCGGAAGTGGTACAGCTTGAGGGTAGAGATCGATGGGGGCTGCCCTATTAATTGCACCCAAAGCACTATTGTGCTCGTCGTATTTTCGGTCCCAAAGATTTGCAAATTGCTGGGCAGTCATGTTGCTGTTACCGCCATTAAGGCGGACACGATCACCTCCCAACAGTTCAACAGCATTTGTGTTGGGGTTTCGGAAGATTTTTGCCGCGCCACTCGGTCCCTGTTGGTGGCCAAGATACATCTCACTTGGCGTCGGCGCTCGCCCGAGAGTGCGCGTTAATACCCTGCGCACATCACGAAGATACCGCCCTGCCGCATCGGCGTTTCGGTGAGCGTCAAACTTGTCGCCCCCTCCGTAACCGGCCCAGGTGTTGTTGATAAATTGGAACAAGCCACCGGCACTTGAGTTCGGGTTCTGTGCGCTTGGGTTCAGATTGCTTTCAAGTTTCGCAATCGTAATCATCATTTCGGGATCGAGGTCATGCTTCTCAGCCGCGTCCACGATGATATCCATAACCTGCTGTCTTGACAGTGCCATAAGTCGTGTCCAAGTTTGTTAGATGAAAAAGCTGACAGCAATTACTGTTGCCGTGTTTCTTGCCTCACCAGCTCTAGCTGAGGAGATGGAATGCCCATACTTCAATGAAGCTGGGGATAGGATTGAATGGGTTGCTGGCCCAAATTTCGGGCATGACATGGAATACCAGGCTGCCGGGCAAAGCACCGAAACCTGCTATATGTGGCGAAACCTTTCTGAGGATTGGCCGCTGAGCATTCAGTGCAAATCCTTAGAATCCGGTATGCGATTTGTCGGTGAAGGCCTTCTTGATGCTTACGGTGTTATCTACCGCATGCGCTGCAACTAAAAGGCCCCCTATTGGGAGCCTTGTGGTGGTTTCGTTTGTGCAAAAGACGGCATTGAACGACCTCAAGCCCTGAGATTTTGAAAAACGTTTGAACTAGGGTAGCAACTCGTCTTCCAGCAGACAAAGCCGCTGATCAAGTGGCGAAGAAACTACTATACCAACTACGAATGCAACGGCGGCTTCGGTTAGCCGGAATCGGCAAGAGCAATTACTACCGATGAACTAAGCAGCCTTCTTAGAGTTGAACCCAGAAGATTCGTTGTTTGCCTCTGCTTGAATCACTTGGGCCACATCTCTTGTCACATCTCGCCGGATTCTGAGCATAGTTTTACTAATCACCGACAATCCCAGAAAAATACTGCCGAGAACTATCAAAAGTGGCGACTTGGCGATCGTCATTATAACTAGCGCACGCTGGCTAATCCAAACATGTCGTCTAATCGAATTTCTCACATGCTCATCGCCAATTGATGAAAAAACCTCTTCCAGATCTGGCACAGCCGAATCTTGATCAACTAAAGTGAAGAAAAACACCAAGCGGCTGATAGAAAGCTCATGCGCGAACCTAATATTACGTTCAATCAATAATCGAGCGTGGCAGTATTCTGGTGCATCGAAGCTGATCCTCCCCTCTCGAGCGAGATCAAATATTGCATCCCGATTTTCAAACATTACCTGCCGGGCGAAATCTGTACATACGGTCCGCCAAGGCCCACGAACCAGCAACACGAGAACAACAAAAATTAGAACCGCCGCAAAAGCTTCAAACTGTATCATCATCATCATCCACTCCTATCTTTGGGGTTAGTCTTACCCATTTGTGTAAGTCCAGAACTCGTCCTGTTTGGGTCCAACTGCTTCTCTAGGACGCGAATTCGGTTCTGAAGGTATTCCGTTTTCTTATAACGTAGGCGCCTTTCAACGATGGCCCAAGTCGCCGCGCCGCCTGCCAGAGTTACACTAAAAATAAATTTGACATCTGCAAGTAAGGATACTGCTAACGAAACTGCGGTATTTTGACCTGCAAGGGGCTGGACCAGCGTTCCTAGCACCCAGATGGCTGCAACCCATGCAGTTGACCTTATAACTGTGCGAGTTGTCCTGTAACGCTGCTCAATTCTAAAGTACTCTAAGCCACTCGGATTGAGCGTGTGATCCTCAGACTTTTCCAACTTTGCTTCCATAAAAGCCCAAAACTACCCTACAAAAGTCAAAAATTGGTCGCCCTTCTGTCGATACTGAAGCGGTCACTCTGCGATTGCCTCGGTCCACTCTCGACGCGCTGGAATCCTACCGGAGAGAGCAGTCAACCATACCAACACGCCCAGAGGCGGTGCGGCTTTTACTAAATGACCAACTGATTAGATTAGGCCACCTCCCCCCACCTGCCGTTGGTGTGGATGAATAGGTCCGCGCCAGTCGTATCGACGTACTGGTCCTGTTGAATTGTGCATCTCTGGCATAGCTAGTTCCTCCTGACTCGACTCTCGATTATTTCCGGCCCAACATGTCGTTGGTTTTGGGGCAAACACCCGTGCGTTCGGACGCACACGCCTCATTACCAAACCCTCGTGAATCGGAGTCTCACAAAGACCAACCGATTTTCGACACGAGGCCAACAACGGCGGATCATGACTGCCAATGCTGGGCCGGTTATCGTGTGATCGACGGTATTCTATCGATCTCCACGTGCATCACAGCGAAACCTTACGGTCTAGCTGCGCAGCAGGCCGAGGGGGTATTTCCAATGCGCAAGCAAAAGAAAAAGAACCTTCGACCAATGGTGACGGTCGTGACTATCGATATTGCCAATTGCCTTTGGGCGTTGGCTTTCATCGTATACATCTTGACCTGATCGGGAGGCGACACGTTAAGGCGTGTCGCCTTTTGCACCCGACTTTATTGCCCCGGACTGCTGTCAACTCGGTGGAAGTCTGATGTTCAAATCCGGAATAATTCCGGATTTGGTTATACAGGCTCCATCAAAGAGCCTAGCTTTGCCAGCCCCTTAGCCGTGATCCGCACTTGCTCGGTGATTTTTGAAGTCCCGTCTGATCGGGTAACTTCAGTAACACGATGATCTAGAAGCCCCTGCTGGGTTTTGTCTTGATAGCCGACCCAATGCCCGTTTCCTGCTCGACGGTAGACCCATTTTAAACGCTGAAGCCAAGCAAAAAAGTCTTTTGGGCGCATATCCAGTGCTTTCGCGCCATCTGTCAGACACATCGTGCCGTCAGTCCGCGTCAAATGCTCATATGAGGCAGCTTGCGGTTCAAGCTCGGTAACGCGAGATTCTAACGCGAGAACTTTTTCCACGTTATCTAGCAGAAGCGCTCGAAGCTGGGCAGGACTTGCCAAAGCCCAAACCGGGTCTTTCGCTCGACGTTCGCACTCGATGAAGTACTGACGGGCCTGCTTGCCTTTTTCGTTTCGTTCAACCATGGAAAGCTCTTTGGCCATATCTAACGAGACAGCGTATTCCTTGGCTTTTCCGCCGCTTTCTAAATTTTTAGAAAACGATACATAATCAAGGTTTTCCGCAAAGCCGAAGTCGGCAATCCGGTTCTTAATCCAATCCGCGAATTTACTGGTGACCTCCAGAAAAACATGCAGGTCACGAGCGCTAACGGTTGGCACGGTTCCTTCGCCAATCGTGCCTTCCATAACAGCAGGAAAATGATTATCTTGGTTGGTATTCATTCTGTGGCTCCTTCATAGCCTGGATTGATAGAATGGCCGCTTTGACGAGCGGTTGTTTGGTGAACAGCGGCGGGGTTAGAGTTGTCTACGCCCTGCCCCGTCGCTGCCTTTCTCGCCATTCGCTCACGTATGCAACGAACAACTTCGGAATTTTGAGTGCTTGCATTCAATGCAGTTTCCGCTTCCAGAAACGCCTTCGCATCATCTGGCACCCGAATTTTTATTTGGTTCATTCACACCTCCTTACGTACCTAGCAGGTCCTATAAACCTTATAGGTACTATTTCGTCAAGGACCTTTTTGGTCCATAAGGCATGTTAGTTGTGAATAGCAGTCTTGGAATCAACAATGGCAACACCAAAACAAACAGACCCGCAGTTCAAATTGCGACTCCCAGCGGAATTGAAAGATAACTTAGATAAGGCGTCCCAAGCCAACAATCGAAGCTTAAACGCCGAAATGGTTTTACGTCTCGAACGATCCTTCATAGATCAAGGGTATGTCGCCAGAATACGCGGCACCGTTGAAGACGATCAGGCCTATCAAGAGAGGTTGGATTCGTTGCAGCGCGACGTGGAAGAGCTTAAGAAGGCCATTAAAGACTAACCCTCTTGCCCCAAGGCCTCCGCTAGCTCCGTAGCCTGATCACGACTGATCAAAATGCCACACCACAACTCGTCACGCTCTACAATTAGCCCGATTTTTGAGTCGCACGGATTGCTGGAAACCTGTACGGTTCCGTTTATTGTTTGAATAGTTTTGGGTTCTGATATGGGCATGGTTGACGATATCCTTAAAGCTATGGACCGCATTCCGATATGGAAACGGCTAGGGTTGGTCCCTGATGAAGTTGATGATTTAAAGAAACGAATTGCGGATCTAGAGGAAAAGCTTAACGGCAGATGGCCTGCTGATGTTTGCCGTTTTTGTGGCGAACGCGCTGCAAGACTTACAGGCTCTAGGGGTCCCGATAGTCGCGGGGTTTTTACTGAGTCTTGGGAGTGCGGTAAGTGCAAGGAGACTGATTATCGCCCGGTTAAGGCGAAATAACGCCCCATGAGTTAAAGGTTGAACGGCCCAAAGTGAGAATACTCACTTAGCTTTGGAATCATTCGCTTATCCCTTTTATTATCATCAAAGGCCTAGCCAAAGTCCGTTTCCTCTAGTCCTTTCCCTCCTCCATCGTTACGCCAGTAGCGATTGGCGAAGAGCGACAAGCGAAGCGGTGCGTAGGTCATTCCTGACACCACAACACTTTCTCTTGCGCTTGAACTCACTCCAATCGTTGGTTAGCTTTGTCGGATGAAACAAATCGACCTAGAGCCAGACGATTACGAAGCCAAGCTTGACCATGAAACGCTGAATTCTCGTTTCGTTTTCGAGATAAAGCCAATGTCTCGTTGGTGGTTTGTCCCTGTGATCGTGTTTATACTTGCGGGCGCGCTCTACAACGGTATCGCTAACCCTGCCACATGGTTTTTGATCATGTCCGGCATGTTCCTGGCCGCACTTGGTATTTTTTGTTTTCCAAAAACTTGGTTATCCCGCATCAACGATTGACCACCTGACCGGCTGCGGGTACAGCCAATCGGCGCATTCCTTGTTCCAGTAGACTCGATTTTGATTGGTGCAACAGCGGAACGACAGGTATATCTGGCGTTCCAACAACGCGTACGGCCCTATTTGCTGCGTTCTCTATCATCTTGGCTGACCCTGCCCTTGCAGCCGTTCCAACACCTAATGCGGCAGCAGCTCCCGGTGCGCCGCCTAACGCACCACCAACGCCTCCAGAGGCGAGCGCACCTAGCCAGTTTCGCGCCTGCCTGTACGGTGATGAGGCGGCAAACCTTTGATGAAGAAGCAGACGACCTGATCAAACGCGTGGACGTGGGGGTTCGGCTGCTGTGCCTGGAGCACGCCGAGCGCGAAGTGCCTTGGAGCGGTACGACGCCGCTGGTCTGTGAGTGCCCCTGTGTTCTGCCAGCCGTTGATTGCTGCGTGTTACTGGCGCCCATGGCGCGTGGCTTCTTGCGCATCTGCTCGGTTCAGGCGTGTCGGGTGCACAAGCGGGTGCCTCAGCCGCGCCCCTTCGTCTCCCCACCTGCAGATCTCCTTTTCGCTGGCCGCAGGCGTGAGCGGGGTAGGGCTGGTCAAGCCGAACGACGCGAACTTCCTAAAACGTGTCACGAGTTCGTGCCCCACCAGCAGGTGTCCGCCGATGCGCGGGCGGCACGACACCATCGCTCGAGACAGCACCATACGCGACTCCACGCACAACGCGTCGGTGTGTGATGACTCGGAACGGTCGGACTCTGAGCCGCAGGCCGCCCAGCCCACTTTCAGGCAGTCTGACATCTACGCGCGTGCGCACCGGGCTTTAGAGAATGCTGACGCATCGACGAAGGCGTGGCTTGACAACGTGGGATTCGGGGACTGGGAGGACGATGGGTCCGGTGCGCCTGCATCAACGGCAAGACCTCTTTGCTGAGCAGGTCCTTCGGCTTTCACCAACAGCAGGGAACCCGTTGAGCAGGTCTCCTGCTGATGTGTGCTACTCAACGGGCCACTTGCTGATGACGAAAGCACCGACAGAGCTGCTCCACACGTCTTATGCGCGATCACCATCTGCCCGTGAACCCGGTGACAAGCTCTCTCGGATCTTTCACCGTGAACAAGAGACAGAGCTGTTGGCCAGCACGCATATGAGCATGCGTACTGGCGGGATCTCCATGCTTGTGTTGACAACCGTCGCCTTGCTCCCAGAATATGCGGCACGCATGTCTTCATGGCCGTTGCTCTCGGAATGCTCCCACTCGCAGCTCAAGCATAATGAAGACATAGAACCCACACGCCGCACACGTGAATGCACCCACACAGCCCTCATGCACAGGACCCCTAGCTTCAGGCCCCCCAAGCGCCCGAGTGCCTTTCGACAGATTACCGAAAAGGAAACCTAGAAGTAGTTCCGTCCTCCAAGCTCCTGTTGACATCTACCTTGTGCTGTCTTGTCTTGTACCTTGTGTTGGCTGCACAAGCAGCAGCACTTGAGCGGCAATGCCAGCTTCAGCACTGGCAACTCTATCTGTGCCCTGCTTGAGTACACAAGTGTGTTGCACTTCCATCAGCGTGTAGCACAACACACAGCTGTTGTCAAGCCTTGTCCGTTCATGTGCATACACGCCCTCTCTTGCCGTGGATAGCTCAAGCGCACGGGCTTACCGAATCAACAATGCACCATTGCAATTTGGAGGCTGCCGCGTGCAGCCTCCGAATTGCATTGGTGAGGGTAGGTTGACTTCGTCTGCCCGATACTCAGCAGCTCAGCCCGAACTCAACTGAACCGAGCCCGAACAGCCCAAGCCCGAACCCGATCCCGAGCTCCGTGGATCTGGAGCCCGAGTTACACTTTGCGCTCTAAGGATCCCTCTTGGTGTGGATGCAGACAGCCCAGGAGCAGATGGGGGGAACGGCGAGCAGCTGCTTGCGAACGCGGCTGCTGCGCTCGCGGGAGCGGATATGTGCGCACGCGACCTGCAGCTGGGAGCAGGCAGCAGCACAAGTATCTCTGGCATTGAGGTCCCTACACTGCCGGGGCTGCCGGGCGGGGCAGTCGGGGGTGATGTGGGTGCGACGCTCCGGCTGCTGCAGAGCAACAAAACTAGACCCAGCTCAAGTTTAGCTGCCACATGCATGCGTGCGAGGACACACGGAGAGGTAGACTGACGCACAGACAGACAGACACGTGCGCGCACACTCACTCTCTCTCTCTCTCTCTCTCTCTCTCTCTCTCACACACACACACACACACACACACACACACACACACACACACACACACACATGCGCGTGCGTGCGTGAGTGTATGCATGCTTGATACGTGCGCCTGCGTTGTTTATCGGCGTTGGATGTCACGTCCGACGCATGCAATTCACACCAGCGGGAGCACGCCAGCCATCAGCGCTATCATCCCGCATTCACACACCAGTCACCCGTATGCAGGCCGAGCTTGAACGTGCAAACTCGCAAGTCCAAGAGGAGGGCGACGCGCGGAAGAGCCTCAGCCAGGAGGTGAGTGATCTGCGCAAGTGGTTGGCGGTAGCCGGCAGCCGCGTGGCAGAGGTGGACGAGGCCACGGACGGCAACAGTCCGCTCGCGCCTAAGATACATTCCGCGCTGGCTGAGCTGCAGGCCGAGCTCGCCCGGGAGGCCATCGCAAACGAGCAGCTGATGGAGAAGGCTGAGGCGCTGCTGGGCGGGAAGGGGGGTGTTGCGGCGGGAGAGAGTGGATCCGGTGGGGCTGGAGGGGAGCTAGAGCAGCAGCTGGCCAAGATGGCGGTCGAGGTGAAGGCACGAGAGGCAGAGAATGAGAAGTTGAGGGAGCGGGTGACAGAGCTGCAGGCACAACTGAGGTGCGCTGCTCTGCTGGCATGTGCTTTTGTGTGGGGGTTTGCAGCGCTACGCAAACCCCCACGCGTGCCTGGACGCGCAGGTGGACAGCTGTCGCTGTTTCAGCAATTCGGCATTCGCAGAGATTGTCCCGAGTTGCTGCTGCTCGGTGGTGCTGTGCAGGGCCCCTGCTGCCTCCTCCGTTGACTGGGTCTGTGTCGCCAGGGATTTGTGGAAGCGACTGCTGTTTTCCAAAACAGCGTTGGATGCGCTCCGATGGCTGCGTTAGCCTTGTCCCCTGCAATTGATGGTCATGGCAGTCTACTTCCGCCAAATGTGCAACACAGAAAGCAATTAGCCATAGTACGATGCACCTGTTGCCTCGGTTGTGCTTAGCTCGTTTATGTCACATCTCATGCACGCATACACACACACACACACACACACACACACACACACACACGTGATTCATTCTGTTTGTTGGTTGATAGTGTTTGTTGCTGTGCAGTGCCCAGGCTGAACAGGCGATGGACAGCGATCCGGAGGTACGGAGGCTGATGGACGACCTACAAAACGAGAACGCAGAGCTTCGTGGCAAAGTTGTGCACATGGGCCGGTTGCTGCGTTCCAACCAGGAGTCCATGGGCACCTACATCGCCAACGCACAGCACCTGTTGCACTGCCGCGGCCTCGTGGGCGCGCTGCAGCAGAAGACAACCGGCGCAAAGGCCCGGTCGCACTCGCGAGACGGCCAGTACCGTCGCTGAGGGCTGCACACTCAGAGAACGGAGCGGCTTGGACAGAGGGAATGAGATGCTTGGAATGGGGGGAGGGGTTCCCAGGCCAGGTCCTGTGTTCTAGGATCGTTGATGACCATCGTCACAAATGAGCGGCACGCGGCGACCACGGGGTTGGTGTTGTAGGGGTGCCGTGAGATGTGATGGGTCCGTGCTGTGGACGGCGGCATGGTAGTCTGCGAGAAGGCAGGTGGCGGCACAGCAGTGGGGTAGAGGTGGATAAGCGGACAGTGAGCACACTGTTGTGTGTTGTCTGTGTAGCCGCATGAGCGAGAAAGGCCTGATGGGTGGCTAACCTGATAGCTGGCGGTTGCACGTTCTGTGACTTTTCAGCTCGTGATGGACGGCAACTGCCGAGTCGGCGTGCTTGTGAGATGTAGCTAGGAGTTCGTTTGACGTGATCTGTCTGGATGTGTTCTGGCACGATGTTTGCTTAATGGAAAGGTTTGCATGGAGTGCATGTGATGCAAGCTGGTTGTGGGCATGGCTCGAGGCATGCAACCAGTGTAATGCAAGCCAGTGTGTGCACATTCCACCCATTCTATATACGAGTGTAATGTAAGCATTGTTCCTGCCCCCGTGTCGATGTGAGTACTCCTTTGCTTTCTCTGCTTTTGAGTTCCGATGGAGAAAGAAGACGTCGGTGCATGTGGAAGGCAAGGGACCACCAATTTCACACATTTTCCACAAATTCATTGAATATGGCTTTGTTTATGGTGCAAATCAATGGGAGGTAAGATTGTAGTTGCTCGAGCAAGAGACATGTGTGTATCTCGTGTATGGGGCTCGTGTTTTGGCCTGCCAACTGTGGCTTAGCGCAGCTTAGTGGGCCTGTGGTGCTTTGCGCCCTAGGCGTGTGTTGTCGTGGCCGTTGTGCTTGTTGCCCGTGTGTGTGCGTGCTGCCTGTGGATCCCCATCTGGCTTGCTGCTTGCTTTGGGCTGTCTTGGCGGGCTTCCTTTGCATTTGCTGTCTGTGCTGTGTGTATCTTGTGATTTCTGCTGCTTTCGATTTCAAGCCGTATTCCCTTGCTACCTCGTGGATCGCTTTGGGATAGTCATAGTGACATTGACGAGAGCGCAGAACCCAAGATACGATGGAAGCAACCAACGAAAGCACCAAAGCAAAACATCTTTGCAGCAACAAAACCGGACTGAGCTTGCTTGTTTGCCTGCAGGCGCATACCATGGTGTTTTTGCCATGAAACTGCCTAGACATGTGTTGCTTGCAATCTTCAGTGACTTGATTGAATGGCATTGAGTTGAAATGAGCTGCCGTATGTGCACAGCAACCTAGAACACTGCCGCATCTATATCTGGTGCATGAAAGCTCACATGCGTATATCAGGAAGGCTGTTCTACGTCAGTCGCCTCTAAGGACAAGAAGTGCATTGGGGCCGCATGTCCACCGTTAGCTACATACCGAAACCATTCCTCAGGTTCATGACCCCTTAGCGGGCTACACTGTTCATTCAGCTTGTCCCAATCGACCCAAAAGGCT
>JAYMFU010080745.1:0-10570 GCA_036784835.1 Phaeophila floridearum
GGATAGTAGTTGCATTGACACAGGCATGGGAACCAATTGTTTCTTTCGGTTGCTCTCAGGTGTCTACGTAGTGTGGAGCCCCACACAGGTTGATATTGCCCAATAAGCGTGTCAACTAGCACAGTCCAATCCAGCCACGTGGCAGCAAACAACTAGCAAAAAGACTGTGTGTGTCTGCGCGCGCGCGTGTGTGTGTGTGTGTGTGTGTGTGTGTGTGTGTGTGTGTGTGTGAGAGAGAGAGAGAGAGAGAGAGAAAGAGACAGAGAGAAAGAGAGAAAATGTGAGCATGCACGGACGTGAACACGTGTATGCGAGCATAGGGTGCACATGTTGAAGGTGACTAGAATGACTGCACATTGTCAATGCTGACGTGCAGGTATTGGGTGAAGCTCCAATGTGTTTCATCATTAGGGGATGCATGCCCGTGCTTGCCGGTGCTGACGGCAACATTCTGTACCGTTTTGCAAGACATCGATGGCGAGCTCGTCAGGCATCTCGAGGCAATTGATAGCCCCATCGTCAGTATCGCAGTGAATTGGATGAGCACTGCTTTTGTTAACGTGTTGAGTGTTGGGGAGGTGTTGTGCCTGTGGGACAGAATGATAGGTTTTGATTCTTTGCTGATGTTACCTGTGGCTGCTGCTGGGGTGTTTGCTTGGAGAGGGGCAATGTTGAGGCTGTGCAGCAGCCACCAGGAAGTGGTGGCACTGCTCGACGATTTATCAGAAGTGCGTGTGGTCCCGTTGTTGCAAGCAGTGTTGTTCTTGTCACAACAAACCGTTCGCAGTTGCAAAGCTTGATGTTCACATGTGACCAAAGCGAAGGTAGATTTCTCCTCCAATGTTGTACTGTGTGGTGGTGATGTTTTGCCTAGCCTGTTGCTTTTTGTTTCCATTTTTAGGAGCAGCTAGGATTCTAATTAGTGAGAATTGCACGCAGCGCTATCTTTCTCGCGATCTGCCACCGGATGAGCTCGCTGTTCCAAATGTGCTCGCTTGCGCATGCTGGCTGCCCACGTGGCTATGAGCCATGTATTCATATCGCTCTTCCGTCCTCACTTAACCAGGTGTCCTGCAACCACACCTTAACCCAGTTTGTCAGCCTGTGCGCCCTTTGCCCAAACCTGGTGTGCCTCTCTGGCAACAGTGTCCGGCCGTGTTCTTCCTTCCCGCAGCTGCACTCTGCGCTGCCTCCCCACGCGACCCAGCCTCCTACCCGGCCCCCTCCCCGTTGGACGGCCGTCAGGAGCGTGACCCTCGGCCGCCGAGTACATCTTCGTAGCCACGGCCTCGTAGGGTCAGGGCCAGCCCTTGCCGTGGGTGCCCCGGGACGCCTTGCCTGAGTTATCGACCGTTGTTTCCACGCTCTTGGTGTGCATTGACACGGCGGTGGGCCACGATGGTGGCACGGTGGGCCGCGCGGCAGTTCATGACCTCCAGCGGCGACGTTTGCGGACTGCAGTGCCCCTCGGGGCCGCCTGGGGCGCGCTCTCTACTATGGCTTCACACAATGACGGAGCTGGCCGCCAAACCCTCACGCCGCCCACGAGTGCCACACCTCTGCACACCTGCCGTGTGTGCCGGCTTCCACTGTCCAACAGCTACCGGCGCGTTGGACAGGGGAGGCGCGCATGCACCGACGCCTGAGCTCGGGCGTTGAACACCGCGCGCCATTGTCTGCGTGGCGGACCTCGCTCCGGCGCCCCTGACGGACGGCGCGCGTTCCGCACGATTCATACCCGTCATGTACCTTGGCCAAGGCGTTGCGCACCCCCGAACGCCCAGCTGAAGCGGAGCGAGCGCCAGCCCCCGAGGACTGCCCGCGCGGATGTTGACACTGACGAGGCACTGCCAGATTGCACTGACGGCCACCGGCGAGGGCAAGGACGCCGCTGTTTCAATCAAGAGCGCAATACTGAGGTTTTCTTGGATATCAGAAGTATGGCAGCCGCCAAGGACATGGGTAACAAAGGCAACCGTGCTGCCGAAGGCACGACATGCGCAGGCGGAGGCAGTCCGATCGGTGAGGTAAGGTTCAAAAGTAGCCAGCGGAGCGATTTGCAGGAGATGGCCTTCGTCCCGTGCAGACAATGTTTTCTGATGTTCCAACATATGAAGACAATACTGCAGATTGTTGGTTTTTTAAAAGGTACCTCACGGGGATACGTTGCAAGCTGTGCAAGATGCCCAATACACTCCCGAGGAGCCTTGAATAAGACACAACAGACTGCACCATCTGTCAACCCTCGTGGGTAAATTCAGACCAAAGAAACCAACCCACGCATCACAGAGTCACGATCCATCGCCCTCACTGAACCACCAGGAGCCCAAGTTACATAGCTTCAGCTACACCCAGAACTCGCATCCTTGTGCGCGATAGACTCATGAACCATACGACACTGGCATCCAGAGCGTTTGAACAAGCCGCAATACGATCTACAGCTAATACAAAACAAATAGTCCACAAACGTTGCTGCCTCATGCAGAAGCCAGCTAAAAACTCGGAGCCAACCGGGCATACACACAGGCAAGGCGTCCCTAACCAGAGAGAAGAGCTTGCCTCAGGGCACTGGTACTCACAGCCAACACTCATCTCAGCGGCAGGTACTTAAGCGGGGACAGCTGACTGCTCCGTGATGCGCTCATAGACCTCACGAATCTTCAGCCCTGCGATCGTCTGGAACAAGCCGGTGCCGTTTGTGGATCCCGGGAAAGACGTGTTCTTGAGCATCTGCTGTGTGATCTCACCATAGAACTTGGCAGACGTGTTGCTGAGGTGGCTCTCCACATAGATCAGCTCTTGCAAGTTGTCAAACTGGCCATCCATCTCCAGCACAGACGCCTCCTGACCATACCTGCAGAATGTCCAAACAAACTTGACCACTGAATGTTGAATCTACACTAAACAAACTATCGTACATCCCACACCACAAGCGAGCAGGCATTACAGGCTGGCAGAACCATTGAACCTGTTCAGCAGGGGTTACAAGCAGCAACTCATGTCAGCGTGAAAACTTACCACTCATCCGGGCCGTAGTGGAACTTGATGCCGGGGTACGAGCACGTGAGCTTGCGGCCACATGGGATCCAGCTGATGGTGGAGCCCTCGTCGAAGAGATGCACAGGGTCAAAGAGGGAGGAGGCCTCCTTTTGAATCATCTTCACGCGCAGGATCTTGCCCTCGGTCTCATCAGCAAGGAGCTCGGTAGGCAGCACCTGCACCATGCAAGTGTTACATACATAAGATACTAAGGGTGGGGATGTAGCCCGGCAAACCGCCAATGGAGCACATGACCCATGACCAATAAGAAACAGCAAGCCCTGTGAGTTCAAGCATTTTTGCAGTGTTCTTCTATCAGTAACACAAGGGACGAGGAACATCCACAGCAAGCTGATATCGGACCTGGATGACACAGTCAGCCTTGGCCTTCTGCGGGTCAATGTAGGCATCGAAGTCGGGCTTTCGGGCTGCAATGGAGGCCTTGATGGACTCCAGGGAGTGTCCGCGCTCAGCCATGTCACGCTGAATCTTCCATGCGAACTTAACCTCGTCAGAGATGTCGAGGTAGATCTTGAAGTCGAGGAGGTCGTTCACGCGGTCGTCAAAGAACGGGTGCAGGCCCTCGATGATCAGGATCTTGGGTGCCTTGATCTCCTCAGGTGGGTCCAGCTCGCCGGTCACGTGGTTGTAGATGGGCTTCTGCACGGTCTTGCCCTCCTTCAGCGCCTTAACCTGCATGACAACATCCATGATGTGAGATAGAAACAATAGAAATAAAGCACAAATCCACTCCTGACTGCACCCATGTCACTACAGCACACACCTGCACACGCATGCTATCAAGACACAAATTGCTACCTGCATGGCAACCATAGCTCTTGAAAACAGGGCAGCAGTGTTGAACAAAATCAATTGCGACCTGCAAGTACAGAGCATGGCATTCAGCCAATTGACAGAAACACCATGAATGGCAGTCCCACGCTTAACAAAAAAACATCCAGAACTGTATCATGCATAGAAAAATGTGGAAAGGAAGCATGCATACAAGATCTGGAAGTGGAAACATGCATGACCCAGCAACCGCCGAGGAGACAAACCTGTTCAAGCATGAGGTCGAAGTTCTGAGCCTCGGGAGCAAGAGCGGTCACGTTCTTCTCCTTACGGCCCTTACGGTCCAGGGCGTGGTAGTCATCAAGGCAGATGACGGTGGTCATCTCGGATATGAGTGTGTTGGAGTCGGGGTTGCCGCCAGCGGGGGGCTTGGGGTCGCCACCGAACAGGCCTGTCACGCGGCGCATGAACGTGGACTTCCCACATCCTGCACAGCAGCAAGCACCATCTGTACCACCTGCCCGGCAGACCACGTGCACCGCCCCCAGGGCGTTTTTTGTGTGCCAAACTTGGATGTGCATGGACCTGTGTAGCATTACTATGAGCCATGTACATACCGATACACACGCATGTGTTCATCTCAGCATTGCTGTACTTAGCCAGCAGCCCAACCAGGGACCTCCGCATGTGCCCCAGCTTCTTGCTTGCTGAATAGCAAATGCTACAGGTATCACACACCGACAGGCCAGCACAAACTACGTGTGGGTACACAGACAGGCACCCGATCATAGGTAACGTGAGCTAGACTCGATACACACGCAGGCCAACACAACCTGTGCATGGGTACAACAAAGGTGCGCAACACCACAACACGTAAATCACGTGCACGCTGCACTCATTGCTTCACCTGCCTCGAGGAAACGTGGCAACGCGTCATAACGGAGCACAACGGACGCGCCGGTGGCAGGATGAAACACTACAAGCTGGTGCAAAACGCGATGAACAGCTCGGCGCGACTGAAGTTGCGGTGAGCTTGCACTCGAGGGCCGCTCGGTTGGAAATCGTGCGACCGTAGGATGAACGGGATCAGATGGAACGCCAAGAAGGAACGCCCAGACAGCAGATCCATACCTGAGTCGGCTGCGAGCCCAATCACGACGGTCTTCTCGGCCCTGACGACGACAACCGCCTGGCGGGTAGCTGGGCGCTGAACCTGGACAGCATATGGAAATGACGCACGCTGCAGAAACAGCCGGGACAGCCGGGGGAGGCGGAGCAGCGGGGGCGGGGGGGAGCTCAAGGGTCAACAGCGATCACGTGAGCGGCAGCAAGCACCTTGATAGCACCGCGGAAGCACGAGCGGCGGCTCTGCACAACAACGAAGAAGGATTAGCGCGACTGGGGAGGTAGAGCCCGGGACTTCGTTCAAGCACGGGCCAAGGCAAAGCGCGTGAAATGCATCCGCCACAGCCCGCGGGGCAACGAAGGACGAGGGTGCAAGCGCAGGACGATTCGCTTGACAGTCAGCGCAAGCCGCTGGGATGGACAAGAGCGGACGATTCGCCCGGTTGGCCCGGCAAAACAGCGGCAAACGCAGGACAGGACGAAATGGTAGACCCCTCGGTCCGGGAAGATGCCCACACCTGACTCCTGCACATGCACAGGGTTGCATTAGCCAACATGTACCCATCCTAGCAAGCAGCACAGCAAGCAAAACAGGAACGTGGAATTCTCGGCCCGGCGCGGCGGCCACGCGAGCTGCCAGCGCCTGCTGCGGAATACCCCCTGGCCCATGCGTTCCGCGCACACCACACCGCAGCCCAGAGGCAGGCAACAAATTATTCGAGCGCCCTTGAGCCGCATTCCTGCTCAGGCTCACGCGCGAGCTGGGCGTCGGGGCGCACCTGCAAGTGAGTGACGCGGACGACATCTTGATGAGAATTCGGTTGCCGGAGAGAAGGACAATCAGACACGAACCCGGATTCCAATTGATGCCGCGCACATCCCCATGGGAAGTCCTCTGCTACATATGTGTGTCGTGCGCGTCGAGTGGACCGAGCAGCATGGATGCTTCCGGCGGTCTGTATGATTTGCAAGGCTGCAATGCGGGCACAATGCATGTGTTCCGTTTTCTCAGCGAGCGTGTGGAAATGTGCCCGCGACAGCTGCCATAGCTGCATTCTTGTGCGCTTTCTAGAGATTCTTCAGCAGCATCGCTGGTGGAAAGCGCATGCCGGGTAGTTCTTGAACGGATCCCCAGCGTCTCGCGCGTGAGGGCGGTCAAGGGCCGCAAAGATTCCATCAGAAAAGGCCGACCCTACCACGAAAACGACTGAAAAACGACTGGCGCGTGCTCACCAGGGCGATGGGACCACACTGCGAATATGTATTTCATCCTGGACGGCTCTCGTGCAGGAGTAGACAGCAGGACAACTGTGGTGCAGAACTGGCCCTTGCTCTGTGGCCCTAGGTTCCATAATTGTGCTGACAAATCCGTCAATTTCCGCAGTTACATCAAGCCCAGGTGCACCCGGGGCTCGCGGCCCGGCAACACCGATGCGATCGTCGGGGAACCATCAGAACGTGACATTCCTGCAGTGTGCTCGTTCAGCACAGGGCACCGTTCGCAGAGTCGCGAGGGGTTTGGTGTTGACCTCAGTCACGTGGCTGCCTCTGAGAACCACGTGATCTACCGAAGCGCGGAAAGCGTGTTGCGCACAGTCGGACCCAAGTTGGACGAGCCTATTATTAATAACTCAAGCTTGCCAAATCATGACCATTAATTTTTAGATACGTAGCATTATTCAGCAATGCCCCCGTCGGATGCCCAGAAGTGCCCGATCCTATCCGGCGTCAGATGTCTTGGACACGCCAACAAACGCTCCTGGTGCATCCGGACGCCACCGTCGTGTCCACTGCATGCGATGGACTGTTGAAGTGGCGAGCAATGTGAGGGGCGCGATCAGCTCGGTGCCGAGTGCGTGCCGAGCGCGTGTGTTTTGTTAACAACCGCACCACACGTCCGATAGATTTGTGGATAGATTCAAGTCAGATTTGCCCGTCACACACACGTGCGCCATAATCTAGTATAACGACACCGTCAGTTACGTATTACTAGCATGGAGCGGGCAGGGTGGACTGGCACGCACACAGGATCCCTCCCGCTACCTCGTCGGCCAGAACCCAGGCGGCACGAACGATCGCACGGACAGTTGGTTGCGGTAGGTGCCTCGCTCATACGCGAGCCCCTGAAGGAAGCGGCATCCCTGTACTTTCCCCGCAGTTACTCGACAACAACAGATAACGCAACAAAATATTGGCATCGTTCAAAAGATTTGCATGTGCATTCGGCAACCGGGCCAGCGACAACGAATCCACCGGTCACAAAGCATCATACGACAGTCCCCGTAGTCGTCAGGTTTTCGTCCGCGGCGCCGCCGCCCTCCGCCGGGCCGTCACCCGCCTCGCCCGCCTCCTCGTATACAATCTCATTCTCAGCTCGGCCATCGACCAGCTCGGCTGACTCCCTCTGCACGAGCTCCACGGGAATGACTGCGCCCTCGCAGCAGCTGGAGCTCGGCTCGCTCACCGATCCCTTGGCACCCGATCCCACAGGACTGTACGCCGTATCTGCGCCATCATTCACTGCCGCGAGAGCGACGAAGGAGAGCGAGGAGCGCAGGCCCCCCGCGGGCACTGCCTCCAGCGGCGGTCGCAGGAAGGGGCTGGACTCTGCGGAGCCATCCGATCGGGAGCCCCCACCGGCACCCGAATCTGTCTGCAGCAGCTCGTCAAGCGCCTCCTCACTGCCAATTCCAGCAAGAGACCGGGCTGGCAGCGGGACGCCTTTGGAGGAGGTGGGTGTGGCTGGCATCAGGGAGAGCTCGGACGGCGACTCGATGACGCCCACGCACAGCCTCAGCGCAGACGACTGCATTGAGTCCAACGAGTCCATTCGCGGCTGCTGCACCCACTGCAAAGCACACAACGCAAGCTGAACTCACAGCACGCGCGCAGCCAACACATATGATTCTGGCGGTGTTCAGCAACCAGTTAACAAACGAAAAACCCTCAAAGCATGTCCAGCGCAGTAGATACTCCTGTCACAGTCCAAATTTGATCTCACTATCAAAGCCAAAGAATACATGATTATGCACTGCATCACTTTCCACAGTGCCGTCTCAGCTTGAACGGCCATGTGTGTCTGTTGATGAGGACTAAGGGGCACAGGAACAGAGTGTGCTGCCAGCATCAGAAGCACCACCACGCATTCCCATACATACAGGTCAGCGGACCAACCCTCTATCACGAACCACACATACGCACCTGCCTGTGGTTGGGACTCTGGAACCATGTGCACGACATGCTAGCACCATCATCTGGCACACCCCGCTACAACCCGGCACAAAGCATCACGTGCCCATCTCCCCGATCGACCAATGCTTGCATTACACACTCGCACCAACCCTGGATAACAATACCTTGCCCGTGGAACCAGGCCGCTGAACCATTCCAGACATACCCAGCAGTCCAACTGACACTTGCCCGCGGAACCACACAACGCTGTAAGGGGCCAGACGCACACCACGCCAGACAGTGTGGGCAGAGATGGCAACAGGGTGGATGGTGCGGACGAGGCCAGGTCAAACTCATCAAACGGCGGCCGAGAGTCAGGCTCTTCGGGTCGGGGCCGCGGTGAGAAGCCAAGGAAGGACAGGAAGGTACGGTAAGCCTTGCTGGACGCAGCACACAGGCCTGCCTCTTCGTCTGCCCCAGTGGCTACGCAACAGAAGGTGAATATGCCGACGGCGGATGTGCCCAGCGCCGCGCAGGACCCCAGCAGGAAGAAGAAATAAAAGATGAGCGATATTTCACCCCTTTCTGCAAACATATTTGGAAACCTGTTCAGAAAATCACACTATAAGCCAGGGCCGAGCCGCAATCCAACGCATACATGGACACACGAATGCAGCAACCACAAGGGATGCAGGCGGAAGAGTGTTATCACCCATCATGTCGAACTCCGTTGGGCAGTTTGTAGACAGAAGGTTACTCACAAGTACACTGTGCCGAGCAAACCAAAAAGCAAAGCAAGAGCAGCACTTCGAGATGCAGACAAAACCATCTCCATCCGAAACCAATGCACAGCCTCTAAAACGTAAGGAGTCGTTACAACAATGCAGGGCGCAGAGATGCGGAAATGCATGCGATCAACGGCTTGGTTACAGAGCTTTCTGACCTGAGTTTCTGTAATCTACTTCTTTACACGCTCCTGTGTTCAAACACCAGGTTTTAGCGAAGCAGCCATGACCCAGCAAGTGCTGTGGTCGACGAACCACTATCGCTTGCACAAGACTGAATGCATTGCATCTGTGACGTGCCAAACAGACAACATGGGCCATGTCGCTGTCCAGCAACTGTCCATGCCCTAATGAGCAGTTCCGCGACAACTGCTGGACACACTTGCGAGGGTCGTGAGTCCCATTGGCCGCCATACATGTGGACAAGCCTGTGATTGTCAGGGCAGACCGCTTCACAGACTTTGTCCGAGAATCACCTGAGGACAAAACTAATTGGCCAGCAGAACAAAAATCGCAAGAGTGCCATGTTCCAACTTGGAGTACTGAGCTGTAAGCATTCGAAATGAACATACTTGGCTGCGCCGTATGTACCCTTGCAACTTGACACATACTGCCGGAGAGACCACAAACGTTGGGAGACAACACTACTATGGGCTGCTGGTGATTGTGCCACTGCAACGGCAGAGAACACACTACAGGGACCTCGTATGTCATGGTGAAGTCCTGGCCACGCTGATTGGGCTACACTGCGGGTTTTCTCTCACTGCAGTTCCCAGTACTAGGGCCATGTTCATTCAAATCATAAGAAACCCAAAACCCAAGACCCAACAAAACAAAGGACAGCCAGAAAACCCACATATCACATGTGCCAAAACAAACATCTGTGCACTGACTGCACTTGTTGCACAACCTCAGACATGTGCATGTGTACCCTGTCACACTGCACATAAAAACTGTTGACAAACGGTAGTATTCGACGCAGGCCGGGGGCAACCTCAACGGCTGGTTGAGGCGAGACTGGAGCAGCATGGAAGCACAGCTGACCAGCATGATGAACGACAAGTCCAGGGTGGTGCAGTGAATTACACATTGTGAAATGCTTCAGATGCCGCGGAAAGCTGACCAAGGATACTGTGTGGTTTGCGTGCGAGGCCTGCACATGGCTCGTTGCCTGTTCTAACATTTCCAAATGTCATTTTGCACAGCCTCTGAGCATATTGCAATGCTGATGGTGAAGCAAATCACCAAGCATGTGACGCTGCAGGCCTGCAGCTAGTTAGGTGTGGATCAAAAGCCACAGGGACTGAGTATGGCAACTCCCGCTTACAGCAAGTACAGTGCAGTGCAGACCAAGAAAATTGGTATCCACCTGTGTTAACAGTATACATGGTTTAGAGAAGCAAGCATTGTTTCCTGGCAGAGGAACAGGAAGAGGCACGGGGTCTTGGTATGCACATGCACGTTTCTCGTTGTGAGTGCAAGGACGCCTGCAGGTGGATGCGCATGTCCAACCTGATGTGTATGATCAATTCCGCACACCTGTCCGATCACATAGTTGACTACGTATGTACATGTGTGTGCGTGTGTGAGCGTGTGTGTGTGTGTGTGTGTGTGTGTGTGTGTGTGTGTGTGTGTGTGTGTGTGTGTGTGTGTGTGTG